>JAABKJ010000755.1:43294529-43406139 GCA_011634705.1 Andricus grossulariae | reverse complement strand
GCATTGATTTTTAAAACTATTTAGCTGAAATTGTATGTGTTTTGTTGAAAAGTTATCTTTTCCGGTAGAAAATTAATCTTCTTAATTTAAAATTGAGCTATTTTGTTGAAAATTTATGTATTTTGTTGAGAATCATCTTTTTGGGTAGAAAATAATCTTCTGTGTTAGAAATTTGTCGTTTTTGGTTGAATTCGAATGTTTTTTATTTAAAATGAAAATCTTTTTTTTGTTGATAAAATATCAACTATTACAGTTTTTGTCGGGGATTCATCTTTTTCATTGAAAATTCAATTACTTGGTTGAAAGTTGAACAATTCTCTCTTCTACAAATTAAATTAATTAAAATTGAATAAATTCACGAGAAAAATGTAGTCGACTAACAAAGGGTGAAACGTGTTTCAAAATGTTAGAAAAACAATTTAGGTCATTTATGCACAGCCCCCAATCAACCATTGGGACAATTTTCCGGTATGTTGTGATCTACTGAGGTGGCGGAAAAAGCATTTCAGCACATTAGCGAAAAAGTTCAAAAATATTTTTCAAGGAGAAGTAAAGAAATAGTGGTATTGGCAGACAATCCTGAAAAAGAGTGTCTTTGGTGTCATTTTTTCGAAACAGTACCAAAATAATCTCGTTTAAAAAAAATGTCGAATAGTGCCAATAGTGCGGTGAGTCCGAAGCCTGTTGCATGGATCTGCCATGACAGCCTTCAATAATTGTTCTTTTATTGTTCTTATTATTGTTATTGTACAATTAAGACAAATCACTTTCGGGTAAGCGTTACTCACTCCGACTCTGACAAAGGTAGCTGATTAATCTCTCTAGTAATCACCCCAGGTGAAGAGCTGGACAAAGTCATCATATGTCATAGATCACACAAACATAAGTGAAGAGACTGATAATCCTATAGTAAGATCCATACTCTTTACTCTAATAACATCCACTGAGTAAAGCTCTCCACGAGGGCCCATTAGTATTTCATATTGTATATTTTAAATCTTGAATCTTCTAATATGCTTTCCAGTGTTAACTCGTTGGAAATCTCTTCCGGCTAAAGCAGCAGCATGGAAAAATTTCGAACTGACACGGAGAATTTTCCACAGTGACCACACGGGCTAAAAGCATGAAGCCAACGTGCGATACTTCCTTGTTTCCCCCCACATTCGATTTGCCTCATCCTCGAAGCGTTCATGCATGAATCACGTGGTTCACCATGGACATCTATTGTGAAATTCTCACCATAATTGGTACCGTTGAAGTACCTTCTTCTAATGAAAACATACATCACGAAAAAAGTTAACATATAACTAAACAATTGAACATATATAAAGGTTGTTTCATCCTTTTTTTCATGGAATTTGTGCTTCAAATAAATCAATTTTAATAATTGCAAAACACACTTTTCAGTGGAAAATCCCTTGCACTTTACCCCGGTTTACGGTAGAGAAATTGAAGTCATAAGTTAACATAGATTCTTCTTAATTCAAAGGAATTCGATGAAATTGATCAAAATTCCAGGCAAATTTTAACGAAATCAGGATAAATAAAAAAAACAATGAATTACAATTCGAGTGAATGCAGAGGAATTTTATGGAAATAAGAAGAATTTGATGAAATCCATAAAAATTCAGATGAATTGAAAATTATATCCGAAATATTCCGCTGACTTCAGTACATCTGGATTCAATTTAGAATCATTCAAGAGAATTCAAAAGAATTCGACAAGATCCCTAATAATTCAACTAGAGTTTAAAAGACTTCAGGATGAATTAAAAAAATTTTAATATTTTTTTAATACATTTAATTGACTAGAATTGAGTGAATTTTAAAGAATTCAGCGAAAGTTGAAAAAATCAAGAGAATTCCAAAGATTGATTTTCTTTAAAGAATTCAGGATGAATGAATGAGGATTCAAGCTGAATTCCAAATGAATGCAAATGAGTTGAAACAAATTATAGAAAAAAGAATCTGAAAGAATTCAAGAGACTTTGATGAAATTCATAAGAATTTGAAAGAATATAATTGAACGAAATTTATAAATCAAAAAATGTCCATCCGATTGATTATAATTGAAGTGGACAGAATTCAGGGAAAATTCAACAAATTAAATAAAATTCGATCGAGTTTAGAGAAATTTGAATAAAAACTCGATGAAATTCATCAAAATTTAAGGTAAATTTAGAAAAAGTTCTAGGGAATTGAAAAGAATTTAATAAAATGCCTAAGGATTCCATGTAATTTTAAAAGACCTCAAAAGGAATGAAACATAAAACTAAAAAAAATTCAATTGAATTGAGTAGAATGAAGTGAATTAGAAAGAATTCAAGTGAATTGAAAAAGATTCAAGGAAAATAAAAAAAATATAAGAGAATTTCAAAGAATTCAAAGGGATTTACAAGAATTCATAATGCATCAATAAGAATTCAGGGTAAATTCCAAATGAACTTAAGTACATAGAAAAAAAATCTTAAAGATCCAAAATATTCCATAGACTTCAGTAAAATTGGAATGAAATTAGAAGAAATCAAGAAAATTCGATGAGATTCATAAACGATCAAGATCTGATAAAATTCGTCAGAATTCCAGGTGAATTTTAACGAATTCAGGATAAATTAAAAAAATAAAAAGAAAACAACGAATTAATTAAAATTCGAATGAATTTAGAGGAATTTTGGGGAAATGAGAAAAATTCGATGAAATTAATAAAAATTGAAAGTTGAAAATGGTAAATTATCCAAAATATTCACTTATTTCACTAAAATTTGACTCAATTCAAAAGAATGCAAGGGAATAATTCAAGAGACTTTGATAAACTTCATAAGAACTTGAAAGAATATATTTGAACAAAATATTAAAACTCAAAAAATTTTAATCCATTTGAGTAAAATCGGAATAGACCAAATTCAGGACAAATTCAACAGAATTTAAGTGAATTGGAAAGAAAAAACGAATAAAATAAAATTCGAGTGATTTTAGAAAATTTAAAGGGAAAATTCTATGAAATTCGTTGAAATTCAAGGTGATTTAGAAAAAATTCATGAAAAAACTTCAAAAGTATTTAAAAAAATTCATTAAATTACTTAAATTTGAAATGAATTGAGAAAAATTCTAAGAAATTGAAAAGAATTTGATAAAATGCCTAAGAATTCAAAGTAAATTTTAAAAACTTCGAAATTAATTAAACGAAAACTAAAAGCTCCATTAAATTGAGTATAATTGACTGAATTCGGTAGAATTCAAGTGAATTAAAAAATAATCAGGGGAAATAAAAAGAATACAAGAGAACTTCAAAGAATTTAAAAGAATTCATAATAAATTAACAAGAATTCAGGCTGAATTCCAAATGAACTCGAATGAATAGAAAAAAAATCTTAAAAATCCCAAATATTCGATTAACTTCAGTAAAATTGGAATAACTGCAGAATAATTCAAGGGAGTTCAAGAAAATTTGATAAAATTCATAAAAAATACAGATAAATTAAAAATAATTGAAGTCAATAGAAATTTTTGTTCAAATCCAAGAAAGTCCCATTGAATTCAGATAAATTTTATTGAATAAGAATCTGATAAAATCCATAAGAATTCAATGATTCTTAATCTCTGATAAATTTAGAATAAGATACTAAAACACGGAATTATTTGTAACATGTCATTACGTTTAAATCGCAGCTTAATAAAAAATCTACTTTTTCCCCATGTCAAATCAATGGGAAATTCAATAGGGTTAATATATTTACCGAATTGTTTTAACATGCACCCCCTAAACTATTAATTAACATTCATTAAGTACAAATAATAACTGCTTGGCAGAAAATAAAACTGATGATACCAGAAGCCAACAAAAAAAATTGAGGCAATTAGAACAAAAATATACGAACTCTCAGCGTAAAAACCTCCCCCTTCATAAGAGCTGAAATATAAAATTGCATTTTGAAAATGTTACTCGCAATGTTATGGATATGTTTGTGATTAAATGGGTTGATACGATATCAAAATGCTGCAAATATGATATTGATTTTTACGATTGGGGGTAGTATTTTTGGTGTTATTGGGTCAACTTTGTTTTCCTCAGCGTCTGGTACCATCAATTGTAATTCCTGCCATGAACTTATCATTTGTACGGAAATTATCGTTAATTAATATTTTTATACTCATTTTAGGGCTGTTTAAGATCCTAGGATTGCGGTTTAAGCTTTTTTTCAAATAAAACCAAAACACGCATTTATTATTTCACAAAATGGAAAAAGTTTAGCGAGTTTTCAAGAAATGTGCTTAAAAAATCAATTTTAAATAGTACAAAACACATTTTTCAAACGTGGAAAATTCCTCGTACATTACCCTCCTTGTTTGTTCTATGTCAGCTGCGCGTGCGAGTATCTGGGCTACTCGTGCCAAGCCCGCATAGTATCATTTTGCATTTGTCAGCGAGAATCCGTCAAAGTTTTCAGAAAGCAAACTGGAATCAAGAAGACCTCTTCTCAACGTGGCAGCCAGAAAGTTGACATTTTTACTGATATGCAAATGAAATATATACCATGTAGCACTCGAGCATATTTTATAAATTGTTAAAAACACGGAATATTCAATTTCACTCAGAGATATCAGTCTTAGTAAGAGCACCAGACAGGACATCTGCAGACCTGGGTTCGAATCCCAGCGGGGCTAGAGAGAATTTTTTTCATAGCTAAGAATAAAAACCAGTTTGGGTTCAGACTAGTAGATCAAAAACCGTCATTCCAGCGACAAAGCACTAAATTACTACTCTAGTCAAGAAAATAAAATCAAAATTCTGAATCTCGTTCCCCCATAGCTTAGTTGGTAAGAGCGCCTGGCAGGTAATCTGTAGACCTGGGTTCGAATCCCAGCGGAGCGAGAGAGAATTCTTTTCACAGCTAAGAATAAAAAACCATTTTGGTTTTAGACTAGTAGATCAAAAATATTCATTCCATCGTGAAAAACGATATCATCTTATATTTAAGGTTGACCTTCTCCATCCGCAATATGATTCATATATTAAAAGTGTTACTCCAGGGTGGCCGCAAAACTTCATTTAAAAAATTCCCTGATTGTTCCCTGACTAATTTTTCATTTTCCCTGACCATTAATATTTAAAGAACAAAATTCTAATCTTATAAGATTTTTAATTATAATAATTAAATAATGACTAATGTTCTTTTGAATTTAAACAAATTGAAAAAAATCGACTCACTCAAGGAATTTGAAAGAATTTGATGAAATGCCTAAGAATTCAAGGTGAGTTTGAAAGACTTTAGAATGAATTAAGCAAAAACTAAAAAAAAATGTTTAAAATCCATTGAATTGAGTGTAATTGAGTGAATTTAGAAAAATTTAAGTAAATTAAAAAAAAATCAACAGAATTCTGAAGAATTCAAAAGAATTTAAAAGAATTCAGGATAAATTAATAAGAATTCAGGGGTTGAAAAAAAATGTAATCCCTTGAAATCATAAAAATCCTCGAAAATGAACTCAAAGGCATTGCAAAGAATATCTGAAAATCTCTTCAAATTTTTGAAACGCAATGAAATTCCTTACTTCTTGGGAATAAATTTTATGAAATCCATTGCAATATTATAAAATCCAGTGAAATTCTACAAAATCCAATGATATTTCCTGAAATCCTGAAAAAATCGTTAATTCTTAAAAATCCATTTACATTTTTTCAATCTCTTTAAAAGGCCTTGGAATCTTTCAAAGCACCCTAAAATATTTTAAAATCCTATAAATTATTGAAATCTATTGAAAATTCCTTGGAATCTCTTGAGATGCCAAAAAAATATTTAAAATTCTTTACAATATTTTGAAATCTACTGCAATTTTTTAAAGCTCGTGAAAATTCCTTGGAATTTTTAAAAATAACCTACAATTTTTAAAATCATTTGAAATCTCTTCAAATTATTAAAATCAATTGAAAATTCCTTGGAATCTTTTAAAATATCCTATAATCTTTCAAATTCTTTAAAATCTTTGGAGATATCTTTAAATATTTGAAAATATTTAAAATCCTACGAAGTCCGTCAATTCTTGTGAGTAAATTCTTTGAAATTGATTAAAATATTGGCCGTGGCTACGTGTACCGAAATTTTGGTACGTATGGCTGGATTTTTTCGGTACGCGCAGACACTTCCTAAAATATTATGAAATCCCATGAAATTACATGAAATATGATTATATTTTATAAAATCCTTGAAAATCATAAAAATATCTTCAGAGCTTTTAAAATCTCTTCATATAATTAAAATCCTTGGAAATCCCTGGAAACTTTCCAAAGCTCTTGAAAATATCTTGTAATCTTTTAAAATACCCTAAACTATTTTAAATCGTTTGAGATTCCATTAAATCACTGAAATCAATTGAAAATTCCTTGAAATCTTTTAAAACCCCCATAAATATTTGAAATTCTTTACAATCTTTTTAAATCCCTTGAAATGTTTAAAAACTCGTCAAAATTCTATGGATTTATTTAACATACCCTAAAATCTTAAAATTTTTTGAAATTCCGTAAAATGATTAAAATCTATTGAATATCCCTGGAAATTATTTAAAACATCCTCAAATCTTTGAAATTCTTGAAAATTTTCGGAAATACTTTGAAATATTTGAAAATTTTTGAAATCATATGAATTCCTTCAATTTCTGTGAATAAATTCTTTGAAACCCATTAAAATATTATAAAATCCCGTGAAATAACATGAAATTTGATTATATTTTCTGAGATCTGGAAAAATGTATTAAAATATCTTGAGGGCTTTCAAAATCCCTTTAAATTATTATAATCCTTGAAAATCCCATAAAATTTGTTAAAGCTCTTAAAAATGCCTTAGAATCGTTTAATATATGCTACAATATTTCAACTCCTTTCAAATCTCATTAAATTATTGAAACCAATTGAAAATTCCTTGGAATATTTTTAAATACGCTAAAATATTTCAAACCCTTAACAATCTTTTGAAATCTCTTAAAATTTTGTTTAAATTTCAAATTTCCCGGAATATTTTTAAATACCCTATGATATTTTTTAAAAATGCAGGAAAATTCATAAATAGAGATAGGCTTACAATCAATAATGTGATGTTGTCATTTTGAAAAGTGACTAAAAAGCGATTTGCGAAAACAAAGTGACTAAAAGTGACTCGTGTGGCAGCCCTGATTGTTCTTGACAGTTACCTAATGTTCTTACAGGAATTCCCTGTTTTTTTCAATTTTGTTTAAATCCCTAGCTTTCCCTGACAAAAAAATCCCTGACTTTTCCCTGATTTCCATGTTTTCCCTGACTTGCGGTCACCCTGGTTAATTGTTTATATTCTGGATAAATTACACTGCGGTTGACCCTGTACTCGATCGAAGTGAATTTAGAAATTTAGCCACCCGCTTAACCTTCTTTTCATTATATAGTGCAACACTCGTGGGGAATCTTATTTTTAGTATGAACGAGTTTCGACCTTAAGTTTGTCGATATGCTGTGGGTGCCCAGATTGATGGTGAATATTAATCAATGTCTCTTGGCTAGGATTCCCTCATTTGTAGATGTTACGCATCCCTCAGATCATGACCTCTGACATCATCAGAACAAATTGCACTCTAATCTCACCTATCTGCAGTCGACCACGATGAATGCAGGTGCAAATGGTGAGTTATTTTTAGTAACTCTGCTTGCGTGGGTTGTAATTGGGTAACGAGAACGAGGAAAACGAGGAAAACGAGAATATCTCGGAAATGAATGTTAGACGGGATACTAATTTTGAACAGTATGCATTGAAGTCGAACTCAGCTGCAGGGATCAAGGATTTTAGAGTCGAGCACCAAACTTCCTTATTGACTTAGGGAATATCTCCTTTTGCCCCTTAATATCTCACGTTTAAAATCCAATGAAAAGATTATGCTAATCTCCAATAAGCCCTCACATGTGGTATCCTCTTAAAAAATTGAATTAGTCTTAATTGGTTATGAATAGAATGAAACGAGTTCAATCTCTTAAAATCCTTCATCTGAAAGACGTCTAAAAGATACTTCAAACTCTTGTTGAAGATGGAAAACGAATTGAAAGCAAATCAATGAATAATAAGAAGAAAACCTCCGACAACCTGTTCCTTGGATCGATCCTAGTGGTTAGGAAAAACTTAAATGTTCATTGGTCGACAACTAATGCAAGACCTGATTGCTGCAGCAAGTTCACCTTCTGCGGTTGGCTCGACTCATGAAGACCCTTTTGCGTGCAACCCCGTTCTATTTATAAACCTCCCAAGGAGGATTGACCGCCTTGCTGGATTATCCACTCAGAAATAGCTACTACATTATCGTGGATAAGGCAGTTATTATCGGCCATAGTCCAAGAATAACTCTTAAATGTAAACGACATCCTCACCGTTTTAGTTACCAACCCTGAGATAAGTTGTGATAAGCCATGATATTCACACCGGCTTGAGACAACAAGTGATGAAGATAACAAATTAATCATTTCTTCAAGCAAATACGTTTCAAGCTGAAAATAGCACTTAATCATCTCAGAAAAGTTTAACTTCTTGTACATATGGCTATTAGGGTAAAGTGGGGCAGGACCAACCGGCGGGGCAAGAGCGACTTTGCAAATAACATTGCTATTCCTTAATCATTTTAATTCTTCTTTCTATCCAATAATATATTTTATTGGAGAAATGGTACTTTGACCTCAAATCCTTCAAATTTACGTTGGAAAAGAAAAATTGTGCAGAAAACAGTTTTGACAACTAAAGAATGGAACATTCGCTGGCAGGCATACAACGGTTGCAACATTAATTGAAATAATTACAGCATGACCATTTGATCTACTAGAAAATGAAACATTATTCCATGAAGCAATTATGAAAATTAAACATAGTCTAAATCCAAAATAGATTAAATTTAGAAAATAACTGAGGCTTCACCATCATTACAAGAGAAATCAAGAAAAAAGTTGATCACAGATGTCATGATTTTCAATAAAAATACCATTTAATTCTTTCTGAATATGTTTAAAAGTAAATTTTCCATTGCATAAAATATGAAACAACCAAAACATAAAATTCTCACATCCTAAGATATTTCTATTTTATAAAAAAGCCAGGGTCGGTCTTGGCAATCCGACGAAATACAGCTTGTGGAAATAATTAAATTATCAAATCATTATTTCATTAATATAGTTAATGCGTACGGAAATATGATATACAATAATATGGAACTCGAAATAATAAAAAAAAAATTAATTCCACGCCTTACGAACATCTTTAAATCCCAGTTCCGTATTGGAAGTAACTTAATCAGTTTAAAAATCACTTTCATATTTCAGGCTTCACACTCTTTTCCCTATTTCTTTCTTTTCCACTTTATTCAAGAATAGAACCCAATAAGACAATCCAACTATTTTCGGTTGAAATTTTTGTTTGTTTGTTTAACAGTTTACTATTATATTTTTGGTTCTGAATTCATCTCGTTTGGTTAAAGCTACTACTATTTGGTTAAAAATTTAATTATTTTGTTGTAAATGGAACTATTTTGTTGAAACGTCATCTTCTTTTGTCAGAAAATAAACTAGTTGGTTGAAAGTTGAACTACTTTGTTAAAAATTAATTTATTTGGTTGAAAATTCATATCTTTCATTTGAAATTGTTTCATTTTAGATTAAAAATTAATTTTTCAACTGAAAATTTAACTATTCTATTTTTTGGTTAAAAATTTAGCTTTTTTAGTTAAAAGTTCAACTTTTTGGTTGAAAATTCAATAATTTGGTGGAAAATTTAGCTATAGTGTTCAAAATTCGTTTTTCTTTTGGTTGAGAATTAATTTTTAAAATTTTAAATGCAACTTTTTCATTTTTTTCTTAAAAATTCATGTTTTTTAATTGGTAATTTAACTATTTGGTTAAAAATTCAAGTAATTTGTTGAAAATTCGCCTTTTTTTATAGAAAATTATCGGTCTTGATTGACAATTCATCCTTTCTAGTTGAAATGCAACTATTATGTCGAAAATTCGTCTTTTTGGGTTGAATTGAACTGTTTCAGATTCTAAATAAAAATCTTGTTAAAATATAAAATATTACATGTTTCGTTGAGAATTCATCTTTTCTGGTTGAAAAATCAACCAATTGGTTTATATTTGAACTCCTTTATGCAAAATGCATTTGTTTGTTTGTTTGGAAACTCATCATTTTAGTTAAAAATTCAACTATTTTGCTGTAAATTAACTTTTTTGTTGAAAATTCATATTTTTGAGTATAGAAAATTCGTCTTCTTGGCTTGAAAATTCATCACCTTTGTAGAAAATTAAACTATTTGGTTAAAAATTAACATTTTTGTTGTAAATTCATATTTATGCTTAAAAATTCAACTAATTTTTTAGAAAGTTCAACTATTTGTTTAATGGCTCAACTATTTGATAGAAAATTAACTTTTGTGTTAAGAAATCATATTTTTGGGTATAAAATTCATGTATTTTGTTTAAAATCCGTCTTTTTTAGTAGAATTCAGGTTAAAAATTCATATTTCTTTTTTGAAAATTAATGTTTTGAACTGAACATATAAAAATTACATTTTTAGTTGAAAACTTATCTTTTCGGTCAAAAACTTATATTTTTAATCGAAAATTCAAACATTTGGTTTTTAATCCATCTTTCCTGATTTAAAATCAACTTTCTTGTTGAAAATTCATCTTTTCAGGTTTGAAAGTCAACTTTTTTCTCAAATATTCGACTTTTTAGATTGAAAAATGAATTCGTTTCGTGAAAATTCGTCTTTTTGGGTAGAAAATTAATTCTGTTTGTTGAAAATTCATTTATTTGGTTGAAGATTCAACAATTTTGATAAAAAAATTCTTTTTTCGTAGAATTCCACTGGTTGAAAATTCGTTTTCTTGCTTGAAAAGTAATTTGTTAGGCTGAAAATTTGAACTATTCCATTTTTCGTTGAAAAATTTATCTTTCTTAGTTGATGGATAATTAATCTTCTCGACTGAAAATCCATCTTTGTGTTTTAAAAATTCAACTTCTTGGTTGAAAATTAAACTATGTTGTTGAAAGTTTTATTATTTTGTTGAAAATCAAACTATTTTTTTATTCAACCTTTTGGATTAAAAATGCATCTTTATAGATTGAAAATTCAACTATTTTTTTACAAATTTAATTATTTTGTTGAAAATTTAACTACTGTGTTAAAGTCATATTTCTTGGTCGAAAATTCATCCTTTTAGTTACAAATTCGTTCTTTTGGGTTAAAAATTCATCTTCTATATGGTAGAAAACTCATCTTTCCTAGTTCAAAAGTCATCATTCTTGGTTCAAAATTAGCTTTTTGTGGAAAATTGGAACTTTTCGTGTTGAAAATTCAACTATTTGCTTGGAAATGCAACTGTCTTCTAAAAAATTCGTCTTTTCAGCTTGAAAATTTAACTATTTGGTTTGAAAATGCGTTTCTTTTGCTGATTTGTTTAGATCATTATTACACTACTGTATCTTTCCCTTAGAATAACTCCTTGGAGGTCTTCCGGCATTCATATCAGTCTTTATTTGGAAGAATTCCTTCCTTTCTCTTAAGTAATTTGTTACCGTTTTTCTAACGTTGTCTGACATAATTAAATATTAAGCATCTCAAGAAAGCCCAACAAAAACCATAAGGAAGTTGCCTACCATAAAGAAAATCATACTGATTTATCCAGTTCCTCAGAAGAAATCAGTGAAAATAGCAACTGAATCTTCAAATTCAAATAAGATACACCAGTCGATAATAAAGCAGTAAATTGGCAGATGTGAAAGTATCGTTTTCAAGGATGCTTTTTATGTAATGAATTTACGACACTTTGTCTTGGGATGAAGATCTCATTGTTTCTACATGAGAAGATGTTATACATGTACTTTTCAAGGCGCCTTTCGCAACACTCACCACTTTCCAGAACATGATCATTAAATGGTTAAAAAGTAAAGAAACGGATTTCTTTATCGGTATACAATAACATGGATTTTATGAGCAAGAATACTCGTGTACGAGAAAAGTACCAATAAACAATTGACATTGAGCCTGGCTTTCACGGAAACTTAAATTCTGACCTCGAGGATATAACCGGTTCAATGTTTTAGCTTACGTCACATTAGCTCTTTTCGAAGATCAGCAATGCGAATTTACTATTTCTTTTAAGTTACAACAAGGTCAACAGCTTTTAAGAGCCTAAGTTTTCTAACCAGGAAGTCAGTCGGATATACAAATCGAATTCAGTTGGTATACAGGAACCGAATACTTTATCAATTTTTTTCTCTTGATTTTAATTAAAGCGAGACAAATAAAGAATAACTGATTGCTACTGATGGGATAAGTTACTTCTTAAGAGGAACTAGTTATAGTGTCTTAACCATTAATTACATTAAATTAATTATTTTACATACCTTAGTATTTTAAATCAATGTTTATCTACTGTAAGAGCATTATATACAGTAGGGTGGTTCGTTATCGTTACCGTTTCAAAATGTTACTTTTTCTTAGTTACTTTTGTAGTTACTTTTGCATGTTAGGAATATTTATCAGTTATATCTATAAGAAATATATACTAAGGAAAATAGTTAAGGCTTATTTATATATGTATTCAGGGTCGATATACAGTCACTTAAGTAACTTTTAGTCACTTTTTTAAATAAAAAGATCACTTTAGTCACTTCTTTCAATAAATTGAAACAGAGAACCCAATAATTTCTAAATTTTATTGAATTCTTTTGAATCCCTTTGAATTATTTGGAATGTCTTAGAATTCTTTTGAATTCAACCCTGAACTGTTTGGAATTCCTTTAAAATCCACTAAATTCAATTCATCTTTTTTGGATTTTCAATTTTTGTATTTCACCCTAATGACTTTTTAATTCATCTTAAATTCTTATAAATTCTCTCAGATCCTTATTCACTAATTCTATTCACTCACATTTATCTGAATTCAATAGAATTTTTTGGATTTAAACAATTTTGGTTCTATTGACTTGAATTATTTTTAATTTATCTTGATTTCGTATGAATTTCAGAAAATTCCCATGAATTCCCTTGCAATTTTTTCTTCTAAATTCACTCCAATTTTACTGAAATCAATGGAATATTTTTGATTTGTAAATTTCTCTAATTTCACTCAAATATTTTTAATTCGTTGGCTTTTTGTTCAATTCGCTTACATTCTGTTTAATTTGTCCTGAATTCTGTTCATTCTCATTTTACTCAATTAGATGGAAATTTCTTGATTTTTAAAATTTTATTGAATTATATTCTTTCAAATTCTTATGAATTCTTTTAAATTCCCTTCAATTTCTCTCAATTCATTTCAAATTTAGTGAATTCAATGAATTTTTTAATATTTTTGATTTGTTCTCAATTCACTTGAATTTTTATGAATTCCATAGAATTCTTCTCATTTCCCTTAAATTCCTCTAATTTCAGTAGAATTTGTATAATTCGTCGGTTTTTTTTCAATTCGCTTAAATTCTGTTGAATTCGCCCTGAATACATTCCAATTTGACTGATATCAGTTGAATGTTTTGGATTTTTTTCCGACTCACTTGAATTCATTTAAATTCGTCATAAATTCTGAATAATTTATCTGACATTCTGTAGTTTTTTTTTAATTCTTTGGAATTCTTTTGATTTTTTAACTCTAGGCGAATGGGGTGAATTCTTTTTAAAAAATTTAGTTTTTTTTTTAAACTCACCCTGAAGACTTTTATACTAACTTCAATAATTAGGCAATTTATTAAATTCTTTTGTATTTCTTTGAATTTTTTTCTATTCAATCCAAATTTAATGAATTCTATGAAGTTTTAAAATATTTCTGAATTGTTTTCAATTCAGGTGAATTCTGTTGAAATCGCCCTGAATTCTGTTCACCCTCATATTCCTCGATTCGATGGAAAATTCTTTATTCAAATAATTTTGTTCATGGTTGATTATGAACCAATCTGTTTAGATTATTACATTTTCCAATTAGGAAAAGAAACAATCAAAAAAATTTTATGTATTTCTAACATTGCTAATATTTAATGCTAAAATTATTCATGATCAAATAGATTTCTTTTCGATCTTAATTTAAAAAATTTTGTTCAATTATATTCTTTCAAATTCTTACGAATTTTATTAAAGTCTCTTGAGTTCCCTTGATTTTTTCTGAATTCACTCCAATTTTACTGAAATCAGTAGAATGTTTTCGATTTTTTTCAACTCATTTAAATTCATTTAGAATTTCACCTGAATTCTCTTTTATCTCTCCTGCATTCTTGTTAATTTATTCTGAATTCTTTAAAAAATTTAGTATCTTGGAATTCTCTTGATTTTTTTAACTCTAGGTGAAACCTTTTGAATTTCCTTGAATTCTTCTCAATTAGCCCCAATATTTTACTGAAATAAGTAGAATATTTTTGAATATTTGAATTTTTCCCATTTACTTAATTTTATTCAATTCATTACAATTTTTTTCAGTTCACTTTAATTTTTTTTTTAAATGAACCTTGAATTTTTTTGAATTTTATCGGTTTGTTTTATTTCCCTTGAATTGCTCTAAACTCATTCAAATTTTATTGAATTCATTGTTTTTTTTTTATTTTGTGAATTTATCCTGAATTTGTTCAAATTCGCCTGGAATTCTTCTCCGAATTTTTATAATTTCCTCGAATTCAAAAGAAAATTAGTTACTTTTTCGGCTCAAATAGGTCACTTTTTAAAAGTAAATTAGGCTGCAGCATCCCTGTGTTGTATTTCTTTATTTTTAATAGTAATAATTTTTCGAAAGCTTCGTCCTTCAATCTATCACTTCTCGAGTTCACAAAAAAGACTTATGAACTATATTTCGAAAGTAACTAAAAAAGTAACGAATTTTATAGTTACTATTACAGAAACAAGTCACTAGTTACAAATTCGTTACTTAATAACAAGAGTAACTTCCTTACTTAAAAAAAGTGATTAGTTAAAAGAAACTAGTTAAAAGAAAATAGTTATTTCTCATCACTGCTGCTTGCACTGACAATTTTTCTGATTATTTTTCTTTATTATTATTATTATTATTATACCATTAAGCCAAATGGAGGTATAAAAAAGGAGGTGTAAATTTTAGATCAATCTAGAATTTCCGTGTTGCGTATTTAAGCAACAAATTCATTCCGCCACACTGCTTCGACACAGGTCGCTGATCAATCTCTCTAGCAATCACCCCAGACGAAGAGCTTCACAAAGTCATCATATGTCATAGATTATACAAAAATACGCAAGCTGACTGATAACCAGATATTAAGATTCATATTCTTTACTCTAATCACATTCACTAAGTAAAGCTCTCCACGAGGGCACATTAGTATCCAAGATCGTTCATTTCAGGTGTTTCTCACTCCGCTCACGATCTTCATCGCACGTTTCTTATAAGCTATTAACTGCCTTAATTAGTGGAATTAATTCTGAATGTATATTGCCTCATGAAAGATAAGTGGATATTGAAATAAAAAAGAAATTAATACAGACTGATTTTAAAAATGAAAGATGCATGAGTCTGCATAAAATCTCGAAGTGATAATGCTACGCTAAAGTTTCCATTTAATTAAACATCCGATGATCGAGTCAAGTGACACGACATTGACTCGCCATTGGCACAATTCAATAATTTCGGATCGACCGATTGTGTTCTCGCGTTCGCATCGACAATATTAATCTTTTGATGAAACAGGCCATTGAATTCGCTGGTAGTGATCAAACTTACATTGATCCTGCAGAAGAAAGAGATAAAAATAGTCCTTCTTTTTAAACATTTCTAGAAATAATTTGCAATAAAATTGGAGAATTGAAGTGAAAAACTTATTGCCTTAAATTTTTTTTTATCCAGATTAAAATTAACAAAAATAGATTCGTATTAATTTCTTTCAATGTGAAAAGAAAATTTAAATGAAGATGACAGAATTGCTACAAAATACCAACTTCGAAATTTTTTGACTTACCCTGGCATTTCCCTGATCAATTTTTCGTTTTCACAGATAAGTTTTTCAACTCAAAAAGATCAATTTTAACCCAAAAATATGAAGTTTCTATACGAAAATATTTAAATTTTCAACCAAAAAGATTAATTTTCCACCAAAAAAGATCAATTTTCTACAAAATATATGAATTAAAAAAAAAGCAAATTTGCAAACTAAAAATAGAATAGTTAAATTTTCAACCACAGAAATGAATTTTTAAGCGAAAAGATAAAGATTCAACTAATGGGATCACTTTTCTAGCAGGGAGATGAATTTTCAACAAACTAGTTGATTTTTCACCTAAAAGAGATCAATTTTCAATTTAAAATAGCATAGTTAAATTTTCAGTTTAAAAATTAATTTCGAACGAATTAAAATAAATTTTAAACTAAAAAAGATAAGTTTTCAACTAAAAACAAAGTAGTTAAACTTTCACTAGAAAAAAATAATTTTTTAACAAAAAAAAAATGAATTTTCAACAACAGAAAAATGAATCTTCAATAAAATAGCTGATTTTTCACCTAAAACAGATACATTTTCAATTTAAAATAGAATAGTTGAATTTTCCGTAAAAAAAAAATTAATTTTAAACGGAATAGTTTAATTTCATCCAAACTGATAAATTTTCAACCAAGAAGATTAAATTTCTATCAAAAAAGAGAAATTTTCGACAAAAATTTGAATAATCAAATTTTGACTTGAAAAATTATTTTTATTTAAAAAAAAAAAACTAAATTTTAACCAAAGAAATGAATTATCAACAAAAAACACGCATTAGACACCAAGAAGATTAATATTCTACCACCACATAGAATAGTTGATTTTTCACTTCAAAAACAAATTTTCAACTAAATTTTTAATAAAGTAGTTTACCTTTA
Organism: Andricus grossulariae; assembly: GCA_011634705.1. Taxonomy (NCBI): domain Eukaryota; kingdom Metazoa; phylum Arthropoda; class Insecta; order Hymenoptera; family Cynipidae; genus Andricus; species Andricus grossulariae. The sequence goes on along the minus strand of JAABKJ010000755.1, from coordinate 43,389,275 downwards.
AGCCAAGTAGTTTATTATTCGATAAAAAAAATGAATTCTCAACGAAAAATTTTATAGTTAACATATCAATCAAAAAAGATATTTATTTTATACCAAAAACAGTTTAATTCGACAAAAAAAGATTAATTTTAAGCAAATCAGTTGAATCTTCAGCCAAAAAAGATTAATTTTCAACCAAACAGTTGAGATTTTAACCAAAAAAGATGCAATTCCTACAAAAATAGATGGATTTTCAACCCAAAAAAACGAATTTTAAACAAAAAGAATTAAATTTAACCAAAATCGTTGAGTTTTCAAAAAATTAATAAAATTAGCTTCAACTTCAGTTTATCGAAAATTCATACTCTTTATTGGAAAATAGCTAAAGACAATTCTCTTTACATTTTTTAGACTCGAAGTTTGTTTCTACCAGGTAAATAATTAACAGTTGCTCGTTATTTTCGATCGAAATAAAACTAATAAAAGTTTGCAAGGAAGTTTGACCGTGAGGAAGCCTTGGAATAGCCGAATTTCCATAATGAAGATTAAAAGACAATCACTTTTACTACTTATTTAAAAGGTTATCAACGATCTCTAAGTAGAGGCGCGTCTTTAAGCTGATGTAAATTATCCACCACGTGTATTACGTAACACTGTATGACTACATCAAAAATAATAATCATAATTATCATGACATTAGATACTTTTTAAAAGTTTTCACAAATACAAAGATATAAATACTGAAAACTTAAAGAACATGAATAAAGAGAAAATTTTCCAGAAGCAGGAGATTATCCATAATAAAAATGGCATGCCCTTGCCTGCAATCTAGTTAACCAGAACATACTTCATTATACATAAATGCTTGTGACGTAGAAATTTTATCTGTAACGTCATATCAGGACGCATTTAGAACTATCGATCAGTAAATTCTCGTCACAGGGCTAGACATTATAGATTAAGACGCTTCTATTTTTAAATCTACAAAGAATTATGCCTGTTTCTTTTTTTAACGTCACAAAATAATAACATCCACAAATTAAAAGAAGGTTAAAAACTAATTCCAAGAATTGTATCATTTTTTAGGTCAAGAACACGAGTCACATTTTGTCTACCAGAAGAAGACATTTCGCTACAGCAAAACAATATGTTTACTTAGAAGAAGCTTTAAATGCAGTACAAAAATGCGTTTGCCAACCATGTGTTTACTCTTCCGTTTTATGAAATGTGAATGTTGAAAATAGAATTTCATAATCATAGACGCTAGGTCAACAGAAAGCACACGGTTAGGTGACGAGAACTGAGATGCAGAGGACGTCTAATTTTCAGTGTGTCAGGCCGGATGTGATTTCAAGTTTGAAATTGATGGCACGTGGTGAACAACGCTTATGCTTATTCAAGAAAAGTGCAAAGATTTTGAATTGGAGTGAGCTAGATTTGCATTTTTTTCGATGTAATCGCAAATTTTATAGCAACTGAGAAACTGGTTCGATATTCGGCAAGGTGTTAGACAAGGAAGCGTTATGTCCTCTTGGCTGTTTATTATATTCAAGGATAAGTGTCTAAAAATGGCCCTCTTCGACGAAAAAGGTGTTGATCTCAGGACAGTGAAGGTGCGTGGGTTAGCATTTGCAGATGATAAAATTGTTATGGCAGAGTCAATCGAGGGCTTGCAGATAATGTTGAGCAGACTGAATACTAGCATGAAGAACATGGGCCTTAAAATTAACGTGAATAAACAAAAATTATGGTGTTTGAAGGAAAGGGTCAGAAAACAGTATGTAACATTCCCTTAGACGATGAGGATAGAACAAGTTCATAAGATACGTGTATCTTGGTAGTTAATGTACTACTGCCGCAAAGATTGATGGAGAGATAGCCAGGCGTATAAACGAGGATAGGAAGGTTATCGACAGTGTAGGAGCCATTACCAGAAGTAAAAATATAACAAATAAAGCTAAAATTGAAATATATAACTCTGTACTCGCAACCACTGTGTTTTATACCTGGACCTACCAAGAAAAGGATAATAGTAAAATTAACGAGGTTGGCATGCAATTCCTGTGTAATGTATGCGGTAAAACGCTAATGGACAACGTCAGTAATGAGAGGGTTTTTAAAGAATGTGATGTAGAAGAAACACTGTTTGGCAAGAGTGAAAGAAATTTGGTGAGATGGTTTGGGCATGTTGAGAGAATGAAAGAAGAACAACTGACGAAAAAAGTATATTTAGATGAAGTAAATGGTAGGGTACCCAGATGCAGACCAAGGAAAGAATGATGGGATTGTGTGAATGAGACCCTAAGTCGAAGAGATTTTATTATGTAATCATCAACAAACTTGCGTACTTTTGTGTGATCTATGATATATGATGACTTTGTAAAGCTCTTTGCCTGGGGTGATTGCTAGCGAGATTGATCAGCGACAAGGGCCGGGGCATTTTTGTGAAGCAAACGTGTTGTTTAAAGAAAAAACATGGGAATTTTATACTAAGCGAAAAATTTATACCCCCCCATTATACCACCTTGAAGACTTCCCTCTCTCACTTTTCTCATATAAACTCCTTGAACCCCGCCAGTATAACGAGGCTAGAATAATAATAAAATAATCATAGAGGCTAGGTCAACAGAAAGCAGACGATTAGGAGACGAAAACTGAGATGCATCTAGATTACTGGAGGACGTCTAAGTGTCTGTCTGTTAGATCGGATGCGATTTCAAGTTTGAAATTGAGGAAACGTGGGGAAAAAAGCTTATTATGTTTTAATTATGTTTTGACACGAGTGCAAATACTTGGTTGACTTTAATTTATAAATGGCCATATAAATTGGTTGGGGGCCATATAAATTGGTTAGGGGCCATTCATAAACTAAGAAATTCCTCTCCTTTGGTTGAAAATTCTTCTATTTGGCTGAAAATGCAAATATTGTTGTTAAAAAGTCATCTCTTTCGGTCAAAAATTCAACTACTTGGTTGAAATTTGAACTACTTTATTAAGAATTCAATTTTCTAGTTGAAGATTCATTTTTTGAATTGAAAATACATCTCTTTGCTTGAAAATATAAATATTTTGTTTACTTTTTTTGTGTGTAGAAAATCAAATTTTTTAACTTAAAATGTAAATGTCCCATGTTTGGTTAACAATTGGTCTTTTCTAGATGAAAATTCATGAACTTTGCTGAAAATTCATCTTTTCAGGTTGAATTCAACATTTAAAAAAATCTTTATTTTGTTGAAATATAAAAAATTACATGTTTCGTTAAGAATTTATCTTTTTTGGTGGAAAAATAAAGTACTTGGTTTATAGTTAAAATACTTTTTAAAAAATTCATTCTTTTCTTGGTTAAAGATTATTTATCATTGTAGTTGAAAATTGAACTTTTTTGTAGAAAATTCGTCTTTTTGTCTTAGGAATTCAACAATTTGGTAGAAAATTAAATTATTTTCTGATTGAAAATTGAATTTTCGGTTTAAAGTTCATCTTTTTGGCTTCAAAATTGAACAATTTTGTTGATAATTAATCTTTTTTGGTAGTACATTAATTTTTTGGGTGAAAATTCATCTTTATGGTTGAAAATTTCACTATTTGGCTAAAAATTCATCTTTTTGTTTGTTTAAAACTAAACTACTTGCTTGACAGTTAAACTACCTTATTAAAAATTAATTCTTTTAAAATCTACCTCTTTAGTTGAAAATTTACATTTTTTTTAATCTGTTTTTTTTTTTTTTTGTAAAAATTAATTCTTTCATCTGAAAATTTAACTATTCCATTTTTTGTTGGAAATTAATCCCTTATTAGTTGAAAAATCAACTATGAGGCAGAAAATTCATGTACTTTGTTTAAAATTCCTCCTTTTTGTTAGAAAATTAATCTTTTTTAGACGAAATTTCAACTTCTAAATTTTAAAATGTAAGCATTCAAAAACAAATAATTTATCATTTGTAAATTTTGAAACTGAAAGGTTAAAAATGAACCAATTTTAAATTATCAGTATGATCAATTTAAAAACTGGTTAATTATAAACTTGAGAATTTGACAAATTTTAATTTGAAATAATAACCTGTGCAAATTTCATAATGTCATATTGAAACGTTTAATTTTGTGCAATATTAAATCGTATAAGTACAGAATTCAAATGAAACAGGTTTTCATTCAAAATGTTAAAAATTCAATTATTCAAAATCCCTAAATTTGAAATTAAATATTCTTATATTTAAAAACTAAAAAATCTAAAAGTTTCAAATTTAGTCTTTCAAAATAAAATAATGTCAATTTAACGTCTTAAATGTGAAAAATTTCTGGTAGCACTCATTAATAAATATTTTATAATTGGAAACGTTTACAACATTTTTATTCCGTGTCTCATTTGAATCATTCAAAGTTAACATTTGTATAATTATAAATATTTTTATGAACGAAAAAATAATTAACATTCAGAATTGGTCAAACTGAAACGTTTAAACAGGATCAATTTTCAATTTCGAGAATTGAATATCAAAAAATTTTTTGATTGAAACATACTAAATTGTACAGTTTTATGTTTAAACGTTTAAAAATTTGTGCATTTGCAAATTGCATGCCTACGAAATTGAACTATATTTTGAGATTAAAATTAATTAAACACTACCCAATTAAAAAATATATACATTGAAAGAATTTTAAAGTTAAAATGTGCCCAGTGTCCAAAATCCCTTAATTTCAAATTTCAAGCATTCAAAAATAAATATTTTATACTTCAAGGATTAGAAAAATTGGTAAAATGTAAGCCGGGAAAATAAAAAAATTACCACCCCATTGAAACATTAAAAAATTTAAATTGTTTACAATAAAACAGTCGAAACTGAAAAATTAAATGAACCTTCGTAAAAATGTTAAAACATTTAAAATCAAAATATCTCTTAACCTCTAAGTATGGACGTGCGGTCTCACAGACCGCACCATGCTTCTGATATGTGGGACCCTCCGACGACTGGTAAAGATTTTTAATGATAAAAGTTGATAACATTTATTAATTTTTCATTCTAATGTCCCTTAATATGTTTGTATAAGTTAGATAATAAAAACTTCTTTACTTACTTAATTAGATATAAATATATCAAACAGTCTGTTAGACTTCAGGTTCATGTTAGTGCAAAAATGAAATCACGTCCATACTTAACGGTTAATCATTTTTATTTGATATACAACTTTACAGTTTTATCTGTAAATTAAATTGAGAGCGTTAAAACGTATACTTATCGTAAGCTTCAATTTTTGCTTATAATGAAGACAAGATCTGGGTCATAAATAATCAATAATTACTGCAATAAGCCTTTACAAAATCCGAGGGGGAATCTGTGTGACCCAGATTAAAAGGGAACAAAATCTCATACTTTGGATTAAACCACATACATCAAACAGCTCGTGAGGCAACCTTTGTGAGAAAAGATTTACGGAATGAAAGGATAAACCAGATTTATCGAATGAATAGATCAGTCTTTCGCAGAACATCCAGATGTAGATCATTAATTCGTGATTCATGAAAACTCCTCAAAAGATTTAGTTTTTTGCAAAAGAAGAGTATGGATCTACCTGAATATTTTTGAATCTTACAAGATGTAAAATTCGCAATATGTACTTTTCTTTGCAAATACAGCTTAATTTAGGCTTCCATAAATTATTCTGAAATTCAGCATTAATCAAACTTTATTTCCGATATGACTCTCTGCAAAGTCGAAAACAACTTCGTCAACAAATTACGAGATATTTAATATTTCCTCAGCGATTTTCGTCTTTAACAGTCAACAGCTTTTCAAAAACAAATATTATGATGCGCAGAAAAAAATTTGGTTTTGGGTGTACTATAGTGAAAAGTGACTGATCAAGTTTAGAAAGTACTGGCGCAACATTTATCTCTTTCTGTATACATAGTCTCGATTTTTCAACCTACTTTCTCCATAAATGATTAATGATACAATTTGGAGCATAGGTTCACTGGGGCGTCTATTTAGCCTCCTTTTCGAGGCCAGAGTTCATAAATAGAATATATTTTTGGGAAACTATTATTGGAAATAGTAATCTCTAGTTTATTATTTATAATAATCGGCTAACAAAAGTATACGTTTTAACAACTACCGTGGTTGGCATAGGTCAGGGAATTTTTTAAAGTCAGTGAATTTAAAACTGATCAGCGAAAGTCAGCGAAAACCTGAAAAAATCAGGGGATTTTCAATAAACTGTAGTTGAAGTTTGGGGGTCATCAATAAATTACGTAAGGCTCTGAAGCCCCTCATAAAATCTGACTAATTATCTTAAGATTTTATTAACTTAGGGAATGAATATACATATGAGTTATGTGAATTAAGTAAGCATGGGACATTAATGAAATAAGATTTAGAAAACAAAATATTTTAATAGCAAGTAAGTCCTCCAAAGGTATAATTTTATTATTTTTTTGGTTGAGAATTCATCTTGAGTGCACACATTTTTTTATTTCGTTGAAAATTTTATTATTCTGTTCAAAATTAAACAATTTTGTTGAAAATTAATTCTGTTTTGTAAATAAATTCAACTATTTCGTTGGAAATTAACTTATTTGTTGAAAATTCATATTTTTTGTTTGAAAATTGAACTATTTTGCAGCAAAATTCGTCTTTTCGGCATGAAAATTCAAGATTTTGGTTGACATTTTTGTTCTTAAGACTAACGTAGAGGGTAATCGAACCTAGAAAACTCACCTGAAAACATCAATTACACTTGCGATAAATATGTAAAATTTATAAAATACTGCATCTCAAAAGTAGCCAAAAAAAAGTAAGCAGAAACTATGTCAACAGCGTCGCCTGTTCTCACTATTGATCTCTAAAATCGATTTAAATTGATTTCTGACGCAATATTCAAAATAGAAAAATTATTCCAACAGCCACAGGAGTGCTAATTTTTATAAAGTTGTAATCAATTATTGAAACCCATAACAAATGTATCCATGAGGTGGAACTAAATTCTATAGAGCTGGAAAAAATTACAAAGGATACAAAACTTCAATTTCAAAAGGATTCGGAAAAATCAAAGTGATTGCTCTTCTGATTTTTTGAGGTGGTCCTCAGGCTATAGATTGTCATTTTTGCAGCCCCCTGAACCCACCCACGCAGCAAATCTAAATTCTCTAAGACTGGAAAGATTCAGTAAATATTTTTCTTTCTTATTCTTCAGAAAAATGACACTATTTCGGAAAAGTGGTTTGTGGGGCGTGTTAGAATGATTATCCATAGCCTGAGAAAACCCTAAAAAAATAAGAGAAGCAATAACTCTGATTTTTTCGAAAATTTCACATTTTTTGGAAGGATATGAAGCGAAAATATTCACCGAATCTTTCCAGCTCTATAGAATTTAGTTCTACTGCGTGGGTGGGTTGTGGAGGGTGTTAGAATGACAATCCATAGCCTAAGAACCATCTAAAAAAATCATAGGAGCAACAAAATCGACTTTTCCAAGCTAGTGTCATTTTTCCGAAGTATAAGAATGGAAAAGATTCACTGAATCTTTCCAGCCTTAGATAATTGAGATTTATTACGTGGGTGGGTTCAGGGGGCTGCTAAAATGACAATCCGTAGCCCGAGGACAGGTTTTAATTCAGGAGTGTTTTTAGGGTGATGTTATAGTAGAAAACTCCCTGTTATAGTCAGGAAACTCCCTTGAAAAGTCAGGGGGGTATTTGTAAAATTTTACCTTGGAATTTTTTGAGTCATTATTTCACATTCAATGCATTTTTCCTTCTTTTAGCGTTTTTATACAATAATTTTAGCTAAAAATTCAACTGCTTGGTTGAAAATTAATCGATTTTGGTTGAGAATTCAACTAATTTTCTGATAATTCGTTTCTTTTTGTAGAATTAAACTGTTTTTAATTCGAAAGTAAAATTCTTTTTGGTTAAAATATCAACTATTACATTTTTTGTTGAGAATTCACATTTTTTGGTGGAAAATTCAACTACTTAGTTGAAAGTTGAACTCCTTTGTTAAAAACTCATTTTTTGGTTGACGACTTGCCATTTTGGTTCAAAAACTTGTTTTTGTTAAAAATTTAACTATGTTGTGGAAAATTTTCCCGTTTTTGATTTAAAATGATTTTTTTTTCAAACTGATAATATCAGTACTCCAATTTGTACCAAAAATTTATCTTTTTTGATAGAAATTTAAGCTTCTTCGTTGAAAATTCAAAAATTTTGTTGAAAATTCCTCTTTTTTGTTAGAAAATTAAAATTCTTGTATGAAATTTCATCATTTTTGGTTAAAAATGCAAATGTTTGGTTGAAAATTAATCTGGTTTGGATGAGTATACAACCATTTTGTTGAAAATTAGTTTTTTTCAGTTTAATTCAACTAGTTTAGATTTAACACTTAAATCTTTCTTTTCAAAATTCGTTTTCACATTGGTTGAAAATTTAATTATTTCGTTCAAAGTTATTCTTTATACTTAAAAATCAAATTTTAAAATGAAAATATAACTGTTGAATTTTACGTTGAAAATGTATCTTTTTTAGTTGAAAATTCATACATTTTGTTAAAAATTCGTCTTTTTGGAGGAAAATTAATCTTTTTAGTTGAAAATTCATATTTTTAGTCTAAAAGCCAACTATTTGGTTGAAAATTCATTTCTTTGTTGAAAATTCATCATTTTAGTTATAAGCTCTTTTTTTGTTTGTTAAAAATTGACCTAATTTGTTGAAAATTGATTTAATTTGTTGAAAATAAAAGTATTTGGTTAAAAATTCTTTTTTCTTGGTAAAAAATTAAAATTCTTGGTCAAAAGTCAATTTTTTTGGTTGAAAATTCACTTCTTTGGTTAATATTGTACTGTTTTGTTGAAAATTAGTTTTTTTTTGTCATTAAAAATTAATTTTTTAATCTGAAAATAGAACTGTTCTTTTTTTATTAAAAAATGTATCTTTTTATTAATTATTTCGACTATTTGGTTGAAAATTAATGTATTTTTTTGACAGTTCGTCTTTTTTTCATAGAAAAGTAATCGCATCAGTTGAAAATTCATATTTTTGATTGAGAATTCATTTCTTTGATAGAAACTTCATCTATTGTATTTTTGGATGAAAATTTATTTTTTAAATTGAAAATTCATGTATTATGTTGAAAATTGATCTTTTCGGTTGAAAATTATATTATTTGGTTCAAAATTCCTTTTTTTCCGCTTTAAAATACACTTCTTCGATTGAAAACTTAAATAGTTTGTTGAAAATTTGTTGTTGTTTTTTTGCTGAAAATTAATTTTTTTTTAACTTAAAAATTTAACTACTTCATGTTTTTGTTTACAATTTATCGTTTTTAGTTGAAAAATCTAATATTTTGTTGAAAATTCGCCTTTTTTTGGTAGAAATTTAATTTTCTTGGTTGAAAATTCATCAGTTTGGCTGACAATTTAACCATTTTGTTGAAAATTCTTTTCATTTGCTTAAAAATTATTTTTTTTAACGGGAAACTCAACTATTTTATTATAAGTTGAATATTTCTATTTTTTTCTTCAATAATCTCATTAGTAGGAAATTCATATTTTTGGCTGAGAATTCATTTCATTAGTTGCGAAACTTCAACTATTCTTTTTAGGTAGAAAATTTATCTTTTTGATTGGAAATTCAAGTATTTGGTTAAAAATTAATTTTTTTGGTTTAAGATTCATCATGTTAGTTAAAGTTCATAATTTCGGGTCTTATCAAAGAAAAATGTATATCAATCAGGGAAAATAAAAAACTAATATGGGAAAAGTCAGGGAAAACGAGGGAATTTCAAAATTGGAAATTGAAGACAGTAGAAGAAGATTATAAGATTTGTCTCAATATTTATGAATTGTTTAGCACTTGATGCAATGTTTTATTGAGGATTATTGACGCCTATTGTATTTCAAGGGTCGACAGGTTACCAGGGCGATACCGACTATCTTTGGCTTCGGAGATGCTGGCTCAATGTCCTCTTCAGGGTCGGCGGCAGATTTAATTATTTCGCGAGAGGCCGAAATAATTGGCTCCTCAACCGAAATCATGAATACTACTTCTTCACGTGAATGATACGATTAAAGCCTTTTAATTTAAAAATATCTCAACTCTGATCAATCAAAAGTATTATATATATCGAAAAACGCAGTATCGTGAAACTCAATAACGTCACGCGATTTGCGAGCAAACATCCTCCACTTGTTTTCAATTTAAGAGGCAGCAATTCAAGACTCTGATATTTTATCAATAAATTCTAAAGATATTTTAAGCAAAAGAGAGAAATTTACAACAAAATAGTTGAATTTTAAACCAAATTGTTAACTTTTTAAGCGCAAAAGACGATTTTTTTCGAAGACAGTTGAATTTGCAACAAAAAACCATGAATTTTCAACCAAGAATGATAACTTTTCTACCATAAAAGATTAATGTTATATCCAAAAGGACGATTTTTTCATTAAAGTACTTCAATTTTTTACCAAAAAGTATGGCTATAACAAATAATTTGAATTCTCAACCTACAAATATGCATTTTAAACCATTATAAAATGGATTTCTTTTCAATATTAATTGGAACATTTTTTAAATAGAGACACTAAACTCAAGATTCTTTCCAATCTGCAGGGTTTGCTTATGAATAATTTTTTAAGATTTCCTTTGAGTTTACATATTTCAACTCAATTTTCTTGAAAGAAGACTTCTTTTTATTTAAATTTTTGTTCAAAGAATGTTTTGTATTTTAGAAATCTATTTAGAAATGCATTTAAATATTTTGGATGGTTTTCTTTTCCTAATTGGAAAAGTTAATAATCTGAATGGATTGGTTTCAGAATCACCCACAAATGATCGAATTTTCAAACAAAAAAGTTCATTTTCAACCAAGGAAGATGAATTTTCTACCATGAAAGATGAATTTTCAATCATAAATATTATACAAAACAATTAAACTTTCAAAAACATGGTTGAATTATTTAACCAAATAGTTGAGTTTGTAACCTACAAAGATGAATTTTTAACCAAGAAGATTAATTTTCTCCCAAAAACGAATTTTCAACAAAATAGTTGATTTTTCAACTTCAACAGATAAGTTTTCAACCAAAAATGAAATAGTTAAATTTTCAGTTAAAAAAATTACTTTTTAATAAAAAAAGGAATTTTCAATCGGTTGAATTCAACAAAAAATAAGATTTTTTAATAAAATAGTTAAAGCCTCAAACAAATAGATGAATTTTCAACAAAGCAGATTAATTTTATACCCAAGAAAACGAATTTTCAACGAAAGACTTCAGTTTTCAGGCTAGAATTAATTTTCAAAAAGAAAGTTCATTTTAAATCAAGAAATATAAATTCCCAACCAAGCAGTTGCACTTTCAACACTGAGAAAGATAAGTTTTCAACCAGAAATGGAATTTTTTAAGTTTCAGAGAGAAAAAAACAATTTATAACAAAATAAAAAAAATGTTTAACAAAACAGTTCAATTTTCCACCAAGGAGGTGAATCTTTAAAAAGCTAATTTTGAACAAAGCAATTTAACTTTCAACTTACTGGTTGCATTTTCAACCAAAAAAGACGAATTTTGAACAAAATAGTTGAATTTTTAACTAAGAAAGGTAAATTTTTAACCAAAAATGAAATAGTTAAATTTTCTGTTAAAAAAAAATAACTTTCAAACAAAAATGAAACGAATTTTCAACAAAATAGTTAAATTTTCAACCAAAGAGATGAATATTTAACAACGAAAAAACATTTTAACAAAGTAATTCAACGTTCAACCAAGTAGTTAAAATTTTCACCAAAAGAGATGAATTTCAAACTAAAAATAGAATAGTAGAATTTTCAACCAAAGAAATTTAACTATTAACCAAAAATACATATTTGGTTAAAAAGTTTTTGGTCAAAAATTCAACTGCATAGTGGAAAGTTTAACTACTTTGTAGAAAATTCATTTTTTTGTTCAAGATATGTCCCTTTGATTGAAAATTCATCTTTTTTAGTTAAAAATTCAAGTATTTGGTTGAAAATTCATCTATATAAATAATAATTCATGTTTTTTTGTAGATAAAAAATTTCAACTTTTTGGTATAAAATTCAACTATTTTGGTTGAAAGTTAATTTTTTCAGTGAAAATTTGACTATTCTATTTTTAGTTGAAAATTTATCTTTTTTAGTTGATAATTCAACTATTTGATTGAAAATTCATGGATTTTGTTGAAAATTCGTCTTTATTGGAAGTAAATTAATGTTCTTGATTAAAAAATCACCTTTTTCATTGAATGTTGAACTATTTTGTTGAATTTTTTTTTTTAATTCATCATTTTAGATGAACATTCATCTCTTTGGTTCAGCATTTAACTACTGTGTAAAAATTTCAGTTTTTTGGTTGAAGATTTATCATTTTAGTTTAAAATTTAACAATTTGGTAGAAAGTAAAACTATTGGATTAAGAATTATTTTTGTTTTTGAAAATTCATCTATTTGGTAGAGAATTAATCTTTTTTGATTGAAATTTCAACTATTTGGCTGAAAGTTGAACAACTTTGTTGAAAATCCATTTTTTTTAAGAATCATCTTCTTAGTTGAAAATTCATTATTTAACATTCATCTTTTATGTTAGAAAAGTCACCTATCTTGATTGAAAATTTATCTGTCCTGGTCGAAAATGAACCTTTTTGTTGAAAATTCAACTGTCTTCGAAAAAATTAACTTTTTGGACTTGAAATTAAACTATTCGGTTGAAAATTCAAGTATTTTGACAAACATGCAATATATTTGAAGCATTTCATATTGAATTAAATATGGTATATACATTGAGAAATTTTTTTATTTAAATCAAACAAATTCTTTCTTTGATATAGGGTCAAACAAAGATATGATTGATCCAAACAAATATTTGCTTCATTCAAACAAAATTTATTTAATTCGAACACACTATTGTTTAGGTCAAACCAATTTTATTTGACTCAAACAAATTCTATCTTTGATATAGGGTCAAACAAATTTTTGTTTATTGAAAAGAATTGATTCCGCTATCATTTCCCTATTTTCGTTAAAAGTCACACTATTTTCTCTGTTTTGAGAGCATTTTGGGCTGTGGAGTCTGATACTTTATTTTTTTAAATTATTCTTGATTAATTAGCGAAGCTTATAAAAACGTAGCCCAACATGAGCTAAAATTGATTAATGAAACAGGCTGATAGTGAGAGTGTAAAGTTTACAAGAAAATCGTGAGAAACTTTGGCGCCCACCCACTCGAAAATAATACGTTACACCTGTTGCTATCGGTTCTTCCAAATACTCTTGACAGACCACTAGCGTTGGAGGATACTGCACTTCATACGATTCAATTAAGGATCGTAGTCTCAGCATCGCATCCACGAGCAACGTCAAGCCTCGTGAGTAAAATTTCCTTGACAAGGTGCCAAATCTCATAACAATTGGCCATTTGCCCAAAATTGTCAAGGTAGTAGACACACTCGAGTCTCCTTGTTTCTTTTGTCTAAGCTTAATAGCATTTGTAACAGACACGTGCCTAACATTCACGAGATAAAGATACCAAAACATAAATTTTAAATAACTCGAAAACAAGAGTCCTAAAAATGGTTAACTGCATTCTTATCATGTGATTTAAATCAGAATGGCGGTAAACTTCATTTTAAAAAATTACCTCGCCCTAGAGTTATACTACGCCATGCCCACTTTTTGAAATTTTTGCACTATTACTATTTTTAGGCTCAATAATGGTTAAACTTTGTTTTTAAATAAATTTTGCCCTAGAATTTATTTCCTCAACTGCTACAATTATCAATTAGAATAGTGACGCTAATTAAAAGTTAGAATTATATCACGCCATGTCCTTTTTTGTATTGCTATAAGTGGAAAAATGCCAACTTCGTGGTGTATATTTTATATGATTGACCTAAGTTCAATTTGAGATATAACGATTTTCAAAAATATATTTAACCTTAAAAGTAACCATCGGAATATTACTCAAAGGTCAATTATTTTCGAATAATTCATTTAATTCGAGGTATGTAATAAAACAGAATAATGTAAACTATCATTCTGTTAAACTTTTTATTTCGGAGTTTTATTATAAATAGTTCATTTATAAATATTTAGTGGACATGGCGTACTATAATTCTGAGCAAAAATGAATTTTTTGAATCTCATATTACGCCATGTCCAAATCCAAGTCAGGCGCGGCTCCAGAGAAGGGCTTTAGGAGGGGCCATCCAATAATTCCCCTTCCCCTCTACTCTCAAGGGGGAGGTGAATAATGATTTTAAACTTATTTCTTCGCCTTAAGTGTTTATTATAAATTATATGAATATATTAATCATGAATGTTATAAACATAATTAACAAATGTTTAAATAGAAACCATTTCGTTTGCGAGACTAAAAGAGTATACCAAAGGCCAATCTAATAGGTCAATTCTTTCGAAAGTCATCGTGCTCACAGGCAGACATACATACATACATACATACATACATACATACAGACAGATGCATTCGTAAAAACCTGTTTTTCGGGTTCAGGGGGTCTCAAAACGTGGACATTTGACAAAAACCGGGAGGGTCAAATCTTACACAAATCTAATACCTTCTCTGGATGAGAATGTAAAAATGGTGTGTCAAACATTTCAATGAAGATTCACAACTATTTAACAATTTTAGGTTATGTTGGTGCTTTAAGCCTCAAATCGGTATTTTTAGTAAAAGTCATTAAGTTTCAAAGAAGATTACAAATTTTGCTATAATAGTAGGCTAAGCAAGTGGTTTTTACCGGAAAAATCTCGTTATATATTTCAAAAAAGATATACAATTTTGTTTTGTTATGATATTAATATTTTTCATCGAATATTGATATTTTTAATTTAAAAAATAATAAGATTTTGCATATTATTATTATACTTCAGATTATGATTGAGTGATATTAAATTTACCATTTTTGGATTTTATGGCGTTTTATATCGGAAATCGCTTTAGATTTCAGAGAAGATTTACAATTTAGCAACAATTTTAGGTCATCTTAATATTTTTTCACCTGAAATTGGTTAAATTAAACAAGAAACATAAGGTTTAAAGGACAATTTTTTGTTATGTTATTGTTTTTTTGTCTAAAATTGCTTCAATTAATGAAAAAATCATTAGATTTTAACGAAAATTTACAATATTTGAACAATAATAGGTTCAAAAGAAAATATTTTATATCAATAGGGTATGTTAGTATTTTTTCACTGGAAATTGGTTATTTTAAACAAAAAGCATTTGACTTCAAAGATTAAACTTCTTCGATTCTTGGGTTTTTTAATTTCCAAGAATTGCGTAATTAAATTGGAATGTTGGATGTTAAACAAGAATTTAAATTTAAATTTATTCTATTTAATTTCTTAAATTTTGATCTTTTCAAATCCCTGCAAATCCGTAAAAATCACCTGAAATCTCTGAAATACCTTATACCCGTAGAAATCCTTAGAAATCACTAGAAGCCCCTTCAGATTTTATTCATCCCCTAAAGTTCTTTAGAATTCCATTGAAATCTTTTAAATGATCTTGAATTCCTTGAAATATTTTTATATCTTACGAAATCATTTGAAATTCATAAGAAATTTTTCAATCTCTTGAAATTTTTCTATAATCGCAAGAACTTTTTTTAAATCTCATGAAATTCCAAAGAATCTTTTTAAATACATTATATTCTTTGAAATCCCATGAAATCTTTGAAGAACATTAAATCTTGTACAATCCTAGATATCTTTTTTAAATACTATACATTCTGAAACCTTAAATATATTTAAAAATTTCTTTAATTAAAGCTTAAATTTTCATTTATTTCCTCAAATCTGCTGAAGTTTTGAAATCCTTTAATATCTTTGATACCCTTTTAAAATCTCTTGAAATTTTTCTAATCTCTGCAAATCTTGTAAAATACCCTCCAATCTTTCAAACCCAATGAATTAAAAAAAATTTTAATCCTTGGAGATCCTATAAACTCGTGTAGGTCTGGTAAAATTCCTATAAATTATTTGAAAAACTTTGAAATGCTGTTAATTATCTGGAAATTTATAACATTTCTTAAAATTTCTAAAAATATTATAAAAACTTTGAAATCAGAGGAAATTCTTAAAATCCCTCGAAATCTTTGGAATTTTCTTAAATTCCTTCGAATCTTCTTAAATACTCTAACAGCTTTGAAACCCCATAAGACCATATCAAAACCTTTCAAATCTCTTGAACTGTTTTGAAATCTTTAAATTCGCTCAAAATATTTTAACATATTTTTAAATTACGATTTTTGAGATGGCCGATGTTATTTTATCAAATGCCTGTCGGTTTTTCCAGTATTATTTAAAATCATTATGACCTGTCTGTTTCCAATTTTAAATTTATCTTCATCCAGAATTTGTATAATTAAACGAGTTTAATTATAACTTTTTGATTTTGCATAATAAAGGATCTCTAAATATTGTAGCGGGAAGTTGGCATTTTTCAAACGTTTGTCAGGTTAATCGAATTTTGATTCTGTTTCGAACATTAACTCGGCAGACATTTATATCAATTTTGCAAGCCCCAATTTCCCTCTTACTACAAATTGGTACATCATCTCTAATTGAACATTTCCATTTCTAATTTTCTATTTCGGATAGGATCTGGGAGATTGCCAGTGTCCACACTTTCTGCTGCATTTGTTCCCTATATTTTAGTTAAAACTGAATAATGCATCACCGCCATTTCAATGCTCATTTAAACAATGGAGTGTGACAAAGTGTTACGTATTATCTAATATACATACGTACATATGTATAGGTCACAGTGTTTGTTACGAAGCCGGTGATTTGTTTCCGGGCAGACATTAATGTCCCGACCTGCGCAAGTCTATTTACGAAGCGACATAGTAGTAACGACGTTTTTAGTCAGGCGGCAGTAGAAACCAGTGGCAGTAGTGATAGTGTGCGACAAAGCAGTGAACGTTGCACGTGCTTCACTACAACAGCCGCAATCGCATAAAACATGTAAATACGACTTTTGGGAATTTTTCCACTCTCGTTAGACCATGGCATGGCCTCCTTATTTATTCATTACAAAAACAAGATTAATAAAAAATCCACCTCTTTCATGAAAAAGTATTCGCTCCACGTTCATTTCATGCCGGAATCAGACTATAAATATTGTCATACGAAAAAGAAATTTTGGGTCTGGATCATGCGAACCCCCGGCAAGTCACATTCTAAAATAAAAATAAATTAAAATTTCCCCAGAAATCTGAATCTACATTTTGTTTTAGATTTATTTGAAATCTTTTTAAGTTTAAAACTATTACATTCTCATTATTTATGATTGAGAAAGTATTAGAATCGTCCGTTTTCACACCTCAGTTTGTCGACGGATCTCCACGTTATGAGACCCCTGAAGCTGAAAATCAAGTTTTGGCAATGGCATCTATCTCTGCAGGTCTGTCTATCTGTATGTCCGTCTGTCCGTCCGTGAACACGATAACTCTCGACAAAATAGACGGATCAAATCCACCTTTGGCACACTTTCTTTAGTCACATAAAGAAAAAATGAGTTCGTTAATCCGTATTCCTTAATCAACGGTTATGGTTTTATCCATCGAAAATCAAATTGTTCCCTTAACCGTTTTTTGATAGGACTTGTCTGTTTGGTTTTATGTGTCGAAAATGAATAAGGCGAAAATTCTAATTCTATAAGCCAAACGACAACAGATACGTAAAAAGTTTATTAGGAGAGTTCTAGATTTCTAAATGACCTATAATTTTTTCCTTAGCGATTTTTTATAGGAGTTGACATTTTGGTGAAATACGAAAAAAAAATTTAAAAAGGAGTTATAGCTTTTGAAAAGTCCTCAAAAAATGTGTACAGCCATTTTTTTACAGGACTCGTCATTTAGGTTTCAGATGTCGAAATGCTACGAAAAAACATATAAAATTCAAATTTGAAGCCAAACGACGTAAGATACGGAAAAAAGTTTCAAAGAGGAATTGCAGCTTTTAAAAATTTCTAAAGAATTCTTTGTGGCTATTTTTTTATAAGACTTGTAATATTGGTTTTATTTATCGAAAATACTAAGAAAAAAAAATCAAAAATTCCAATTTTGAGCCAAAGGACGTGAGATGCGGAAAAATTTCCAGGGTGGAATTGAAGCTTTCAAAAAGTCTTACAAAATTGGATTCAACAACTTTTTGATAGCACTTGCTATTTTGGTTTTATTTATGGAAAATACTGTGGAAAAAAATAAAAATGTCAAATTTTGAGCCGAACGACGCGAAATGCAGGGAAAAGTTTTTGGAGGGATTCTGCTTTTAAAAATGCATACAAAATTGATTTTGAGCTAAGAGCAGAATTATTCCCCAGCATTAAAAAATATTTACAATTCAAATTTTTTCTCTAATGAATAATATTTAGAAAGATTTTAAAATAATTTTCATCATCAAATAAAGTTACATATTTGGACATTTTTATTTACTAAATTAATGTTACAGAAAGTTTTTAATCTTTATTAATAAACTTATTTAATATGGAAAAGTGGTTATGCATAGAATACTTTTGTCATTTTAAAATAATTTGGTCAAAAAGTTAAAAAAATAATTGTTCCTTTATTATTGAAGAACTATTTACAATTTAAATTCTTTATTTTGGATATGAATTTTCAGAATTGAACTTTATCATTTAGGAAGTGCGATTTATAAAATTCCAAAAACTTCACAAGAAGAAATAGATAACAGCCACTTAAAGTCATATTCACGCAGTATGCAACCAATCAGGTATTAAGAAACAATCAGTCCGAGATTTTCGAAAATTTCGTTCGACCAACTTTATTGGATAGAATATTTCACGAGGTTGAAATTTACAAGGCAAGAACTTGTTTTTTTAACTAGCAATTTGTAGAAAGCTTAATTGACTTCCATTAATAACGAAAAATTGTTGAGCTCTCAAAATTTAATAACTCATATGTACCTGATATTTATACTATACGCTTGCTTATGAGATAGTAATGAAATATTTCTAGATATTCATTTTCTGAATAGAGTCAATTCAATATGGAAGTCAAACAATATTTGTAGCTTAAGCTTCTACCGATAAACGAGTTTCCTACTCTACACATTGATTGAAAAATTCAATCTAAAAGCGCCCCTATAAATAGAAAAGTATCCTCTAAAAAGGATGATGAGAATAATTTTAATCCTATAATCGATCACAGTAAAGTCAATACTACAGTAAAACGAGGCTAAGCGACTCGTCTGGGGGAAACCGCCTCACAGTATTTTATTATCAACTAAACGAAAAATTCTTTTCCTTGATAATCATTCAGTCTACCAGATCATCAATACCTTTCACAATATTTAGGAAGTAGAAAATTTGTCAAATTACAAGGAGTATTGCAATATGTCTTGCTTGCTGATACGTGGGGTTAAGAATAAATTACTCAAAATTACTTTTTCTGTAAATTTTTCCTTTCAAGCGATTTCTTTTACTTATTTTCCTGAGTGAGCGACTTTGCTTACACTTCAAGGGATGGTACATTGAAGCATCAATACCTAAATATAAATTCCTTGTCAGATTTTATTGTAAAAAAAAAAAGAAAATAAATGAGCTACTTGGTCCCATTTTAAGGTAACTAGTGGAATTTCAGATCGTTATTTTGAGAGAATCGATGTCACTAAGTTGTGCAATTTTCCCTTAATACAGGACAGTAAATAAAAGTTTGTTGCCTTTAAAAAATGCACGATAAAGGTTGGCGTATAAATGTTTGGTTAACCTTTTTTTCACTCGAGTTATCTCGGGCTTTTGCGGTCGTGTCGCAATGTGCAGCTTGGTATAACGTTGGTCTGAATAATAAGATAAGTACTGGTAAAAATAAAAAAAATTACTACTTTTTATTCCTCAAGTACCAACGAAATTATTATTTTTAAAGGGTTTTATATTACAGTATCTTCATTAAAATTAAAGTTACTTCATTTCTTCTTGATGTCTTTTACGTGATAGGCAATCAATTATTAATTAAAAACTAATAACGCAACGTCCATTTTTTACATTAGGATAATTTTGGTCATTTTAGACCCCTCCTCTCTAGTGTAAGGATTCGTAAGATTTTTGTGCCCCCCCCCCCCGTCCGATTACGTAATATTTTATACATTTTACTCAATATATAAACAATATGTGAATTATTTTGACTAAAAAAAATGTTAACAGATTTTCAGTGATTCGGAAGATTTTCAACAATACTTTAAAGTATTTCAAAGAACGACAAAGTATTTCAAAGAATTACATAATTTTTACGGAATTTAATTATATTTCTAAAGCTTTTTTGGGATTTTATGATATTTCAAGAGGTTTCACAAGATTTCAATAAATTTTAAGAGATATAAGGTAATTTTAAGAGATATATAATTTATTCCGAAGAAGACACAGAATTTTAAAGGATTTGAAGAGATAATTTTCACAAATTTTGAAGGATGCCCGGAGACTTAATGCGATTACGAAGATTTCAAGAGATTTTATAATATTTTGAACGATATTACGGGATTTCAAAATATTTTCCAAGATTGCAAAGGTTTTTAAGATATTTAACAAATTTTAGATAACTTCACGGGATTTCAAAGGATGTCAAGGGATTTCAAAAGAACGTATTTCATGGGATTTCGAAGATTTCAAGCGATATCAAGGAATTCAAAAGATTTTACAGAATCTTAAAGAAGTTTACGGGATTTCTACAGTTCATTAAGGGATTTAAAGGGATTTCCAAGGAGCTCAATGATTTTAGAATGAGTTCAAGGGATTTGGAAGGATTCCCACGAATTCAAAATATTTTTATTGAATTTGAAGGGATTTTAAAGATTTCAAGGGATCTCGTAGTAATTCGAAATATATCACGGAATTTTAAGGATTTGAACCAATTTTCAGATATTTTAAGGGATTTTCACAGATTTTAAAGGATTATTAGGTATTTTATGGGATTTTGAAAGTTCAAGCGATTTCCATCATTTCAACAGATTTTAAACAATCTCAAAAAATGTTAAGGGATTTCTACAGTTTAATAAAGGATTGCAAGCGATTCTTAAGGAGCTCAATCGTTTTAGAGGGATTCAAGAGATTATGTACGATATCCACGCAATTCAAAGGATTTCGAAAAATTGTCACATGATTTAAAAAATGTGACACTTTGCTTTCTCATGATAATTATTAGGCAAATACTTGTACATTTACTTCATCATAGGGGATACGTTACTGCTTGTCTTTAGTCATTCAAACTTATTAATAAACATATAAAAATACAATTAGGTAAATCAGTTCGCCTTAAATCAAGGAGTCTTTTTATGATGATATTAATTTGGAATTATGTTAATGTAAAAAGTGATACCAAACAGGGTATTGCATAAAGTATTGCATAATACGTTTATAACCCATTTAATTATCCATATGTGATTTTTCATTTGTAATTAACTAAGTTTATTCCAAAATCGAAACGTTAAAAAAATAGCAATGAGTAAAGGATTGTCGAAAAAAATATCTAAAATGGCTCTCCTCAAGCCCATTTTTGCAAAAAGTTGCTTAATTTATTTAAATTACCTTTATCGATAGACTTTTTTACTTGAAAATACATGTATTGTTTAATTTTTTGTAAAAAACATTTAATTAGTTATTTTACTTTGTCATACATCCATTTGTTCCAATTGAATTCCAAAGTAAAATAATTTATTAGAGGCCGCTCAAAAAATACGCAACGCTTTTTGGACATTTTAACCTCCTACACCCATATAATGCACCGCAGTTTTTCGTTAACCCCGTCTCCCCAACCCTTGTGAAAACTCAAATTATTTTTTGATTCTTTAAACTAATAATTATTCCATTTATAAATACTCAACTGGCAAAAAATATGAGACAACTCGCATATTCAATAAGATATTGAAAAAAATATCGGAATATTCCAGTTTTACTCAATTAACTCCTGAAATAATGGATATTTTTAAATGCTCTCGGGTTCGTACCAAAAATAAATTTATTTAAAATATTCGTGACGTATCAAGAAACTTTTATTTTTCTCCCTCGATTCTGCCAGTCTAAAGTAAGCAAAAAAATTGTAAACATTTTAAGTGAAATAACTGATAATCATACAAAATAATTGAAGATATTATATACATTATATCATAATCTGAAAAAATATTTATAAAGAGCAACTTACGTGAAAAGTTATTTGGATCCCCCCTCCTCCTATGTGAGGATACGTAAGATTTTCCGGATCCCCTCCCCGCCAAAAAGCCTTACGTAATTAATGGACGTACTTTAAACGCAAAATTCTCTTAAAAAAAGGATATTTCAAGGTGTCTAGTGGTTAACCAATTTGAAATCGCCTGTTTTTTCACAACAACATTTTTATCCCCGGCCAATTCAAATATGTACTTTTGTAATTTAACAGTATACATAAAAGAGATTGATATCGGGAAGTAAACAATTATTTCTTTACACGTGTGAATCTTATCCCCAATCGCAGACTCTAATGATGAATACCAATCAAAACTACATTGTCGAAACAATAAAAGAAAATAAAAAGAAGATTGAGTAGAAAAAAATTAGATTTTGAGATAGAAAACAAAAAATCCCGATCCTTAATAAAATTCCTAGGGGTTTCCCGAGTTTTCCCGATTTTTCGATCCGCTAGACACCCTGATACGTAGAAAATACTTTGGACTACCCCCCTCTCCCTTATGTAAATATTCGTAAGATTTTCCGAACCCCCTTCGCACGCTCCCTAAATGAATAATGGGGTAGTTACGTATTTTTAATTTTTTTTCATAGTTCAATTAAAAGAGCAATAAAAATGAATGTAATTAATGAAGAAATTTTTTTTCAAATAAGTTTGAATATTTTGTTTAATGTTAGAAAAGTATACTTTTTTAATTTTTGTGGGAAAATCTGATTGGTTTAGCGGATCGCCGGAAGTCCTTCATTCTGAGCGGTTGTTCGGCTGATGAGGGAATCAATATGGCTGCTATAACCTATTTTTGTTTTTATTATTTGAAAGGTGTTCAAAAAGTATTAAAAAAGGCCTGAAAGGTGTAAAAAATAACCTAAAATTTCACTAAAGCTGTAGGATTTGTAAAGTGTGACAGTGCGAATGTGTCAAAATTCGAGATGAGGATGGTGACAAAGTTTTTCCCATACTGAAGAAAATGGTTTAGCTGTCCCAGCTAGACGCTTAGCTGGATCTCATCTTCTAAGAAAATATAGCTGTGTTACCTAAATTTCTAGCCGTGTTACCTAAATATCTAGCTGTTTTATCTAATTTTTTCATCTAGATATTATCTAGCTAATTTATCTAGATAATTTGTATATGGGAAAATTGAGCTAAAACAGCTAGATATTTAGGTAACACAGCTAGAAATTTAGGTAATCAAGCTATATTTTCTTAGAAGACGAAATTCAGCTAAACGTCTAGCTGTGACAGCTAAACCATTTCTTGCAGTGCATCGAGTGACTTTATCGTCAGGGATTAGAAGAGGAAAAATTATTTTCATGATTTTTACATGTGATCGACAAAAATTTGAGGATATCCCTCGAGACCTCTCATGCACTTGAATGACATTGGGCATTACTATCTTTTTCAGGTTTCATATTTTAAGTAAAATTGTATTTTAAAATGAGATTTGGTTACAACTGGCGTCTGTTTTTTCACAATTTCAACTAAACAAATATCTCTGTTAGAAATCCTAAATTGATTTTTTGCTAGCTGTCTGCTAGATAATTCGTTAATCAATGTTGCAATTGCAGACTATTATTCTGATTGGTTCAGCGTTTTGCAAGATGTGACGTTTTAAGGTCACAGATTTGTTTGAATAGGGATTTCGATACTTTTTCTACAATTTTTCGAATTTTATGCATTAACAATCAAATACATTGATTGAAATGTATGCAACAATTTCATGGTCTTGAAAAAAGGATATTTCCTGACACATTTTACCCTATGCTTCTACTTGGATTATCTGTAGAAGAATCTCATCATGTGCTTTTGAGCAGAAGACATTTAATCAGGACTCGCAGTAGACCTTTTGATAGAATGATGTTTCGTAATTACGTAATTACGTAAGCGAAACCTTCCCTTCCCTGTAAGAACGACCCCTAAGCATACTTGCATTATTCAACTGTGATTGTGGTGACAATTGCGTGATGACTTTTGTTACGTTTCCTGTCGTTCCACTAATGAGGAGCAAGCCAGGATTAGCCAGCTTACTCGTGGGATTATCGGCTCGAATGTCACGGTGACTTTCGCAGCTGAAGGACAGCACAGAGAAATGAAGATAGAGATGGATATAGACAGGTCGGAAAGAGGAAACTTTATGGCTGAGATTGCATTCCTTTGTCATACTCGTGAAAATGACAATAATCGTCCAATTGGTCAACCGAGAAATGTTACGCCTTGCATTAATTTTCCTCTATGCCAGACCGTTTTTGCATGCACAATGCAAATTGTGTCTATAGCCAAGACTCGGATATGCCAGGTCAATCTTGCACACTAATGAGGAGCAGGGCGATACCGTCAAAGTACACATATATACCGAAGTGTTTGCACTGCTACTAGTCCTCAGGATTAATCGTCATCAAGCCAACATCCTCAAACTTTCAGGCTAATTAAATCCGGAAATGTAATTGGTTAATTAACCCTGCCTCTAAAGGTCTTTTTATTTACATCTTTTAATACAAAATGCAGATTTCAGGAATCACAGCGGTTCAGTAGTTTAATTTAAGGTAAAAAGAAGGGATTTCTATTTATTATTTGAAACTTATTATATCATATGTGTATCTCGTGAATATTGAAAAAAAGTTCCCTCTAACAGTAGAGCATTTTCTTTTGCAAGTTTCTTAGTTACATTTTTTTTCTAGCTTTAAAAAATTTGTTAAAAACTTAGCACTTTCTGCTGATGAAAATAGATCATAAAAAGCTACAGGATGATCAATGATTGAAAATCATCGAAATTCATTAGACATGCATTTTTTGAAGCTATTGGGCAGTTCTTTGCAAAATATTAGCAGTAAAAAATGTTTATCAACAAATTCACAATTGCGTGGAATTTAGTAGTGGGAATACCATTCCATCACTTAAACAACAATAGCGAATTTACTTTATTTTTTACTTTTATTTTTTATTATTTACTTACTACTTACTTATTACTACTTATTACTTATTACTACTTACTTACTTAGTACTTACTACTTACTTTTTATTTTTTTATTTAATTTACTGGAAAAGGGGGACTATTTATACTTAAATTTCATTACAAATAGCCGGCTTTTTTCGACACACGTAGAATTTTTAATAAATATACTGGTTTCCTTGATTACAGGGTTTTATTAAGGGTCTTTTCTCCAATAATATCCTAAGTTGTAATTACATTTTCTTTACTCCGCATAAAAATAAATTCGATTACATATAAGTAAATGACATCTAACAAAATATTAATTTCAGAATTTCAAAATAAAGCATCTTTTCACGTTTTTTATTATATTTTAAGAATTATAATTATTTCATAAATTTCCTTAAGATTAAGTCATGACAGTTTTTCATTAAGTTTGTGGATCACGAGCTTAATTTTACAATTTAAATTGCTTAATAATGGAAAATTATTGAATATATTTCAAGACGTGAAATTTTAATTGCACTTCAAGTATCTTCATTTGACCAAACTGACCAATTCGAAGCCCAAAGAAGACCGTACAACAATGCTCTATTATCCGATAACACGGGATTATTATTAGAAGAAGCATATTTTAAAGCTGAGTTTATGAAGAAAACATTAATAAAAACCATTTTTACCTGTAAAACACTTAATTAATAGGTCAACCCGGATTAAAAATATTCTTTAAAGTAATAAATTTTTTATTGCATTACCCTGCCATCCGATAACACAAAAGTTATTTTCAATCAAATGCAAAACGAAAAATACTCGATATTCCCTTCACTTTTTAATTTAAAAAATATTTAAAATAAATTTTAAGTAATATTTTATTTTCATTATGATGTTAACAGAGTCTAATCGTCCCAAAAAATTAACGGATAAGAATAAGAGAGTGGACTAGTCCTACCGGAATGAAATAAAAAATTTTTTAAAATAAATTAAAATATTAGAAAAGTAGGAGAAAATATTTTTAAAAAATGAAAATTTTCGAAATTTAAGACTCCAGAAAGAAAATAGAGCTACCGAAAATGTTTATTTCCGAAATTTTATAACCCGACTTTTTTAATTCGCAAAAAAATTAAATAGCTGAAATTGCATATTTCCAAAATTTCAAACTTCCAAAATAAGTGAACTTTCGAATTGTAAAATTCCCAAAAATAGTAAATTGCCAAATTCGTAAATACCCGGAAATGACGAAAAAATAATTACTGAAGCAGAAAATGTACGAAAAATGAAAATTCTCAAAATTCCCGAAAATTCCCGTTAATTGCCAAATTTTTAAATAACCGAAAGTACCGAAAAAATAATTACTGAAGGAGAAAATGTACGAAAAATGCAAATTCTTCAAATTTTAAATTCCCGAATGAAAATAATACTACTGCAATTTTTTTATTCCCGAATGAAAATAATACTACTGCAATTTTTTTATTCCTGAATATAGTAAATTCGCGAAATTGCATGTCCCTGAAATTTCAAACTCTAGAAATTAATGAACTATTGAATACTTTTTTTCGGAATTTGCAATTTCGGCAATTTACTATTTTCGGGAATTTGAAGATTCGGCCATTTCTTATTTTAGTGAATTTGAAAATTTGACAGTTGACTATTTACGAGAATTTGAAAATTATCCGAATTTCAAATTTCGGGAATGAACATCTTCGGCAGTTTTAATTTCTTTCGGTATATTCAAATTTCCAGAATGTTCATTTTTCAAGAAATTTCTGTTTCGATAATTATTTTGTTCAGTATTTTTCCACATTCAGGGCTTTAAAAATCTAGCAAAATTATGTCTAGCAATAAGTTTTCGCGATGGAATGATGATTCCACTACTGCATCTTGCGAAATTGTGAATTTATCCATAAGATTGGTTTTGTTGCTATTACCTCGTAAACAATTGCCAAATGGCATATCAAAAAATACTTCTCTAATGGAATTCAATGCACTTTCACTTATTTGAATCCCATCAAAATCGGTGTACCATGAAGGTTGTCCTTCCCTTGTAAGTTTAATTCTTTAATCCAATTAATTTTTCTGTAAGTCGTTTAGATAGCAGTCCATATCCTGGGAAGATAAAGAAGTGACTAGTGCTTTTTAAGATGAAACTAAAAATGGGATTGATCCAACTGAGTAATCCTCGATCGTTATAAGCTCATTTTTCCAGTCTCGAGCTGAAATATGAGAAGACAGATGGTTAGAACGAAACAACTCGAGACAATAAATCCAAGGTATAAAGGAGATGCTCATAATGAGTTCCGCGTCTTCGAGCTCCACGAGTTCCGGGGCATACGCTCCCACGTGGGCCATGCCCTGGGGGCTCGAGCGGGAATAGAAAGAGAGATGATGGGACGTTTCAGGACGGAAGGGTACCAGGAATATAAAAGAATCCACCCAGACTCCACTTATTCCTTACTTTCAAGACATCTTCCTCGTTTATATCTGAAACCTTCCAGTAGTTACAAGGCTGAGACCGTCACAATGATGCTATATTTATAAGCCTGATGTATTCAAGCCGATAGCTTTGAAGAAAAAGCCACCAAAAGTGAATAATGCGGAGATCTCGCCGCAAGAAAATGGACGGACACTTTTGTTGATATTATCACGATCAATGAATCATTTTTTACTTCGTCCAGACCCCACACTGAGTCTGAAGCAAGAACTGATGAATCAATTTATACTGAAATTGATAACAGAGGGTGGCCCCGAACTTCATTTTCGAAATTTCCTCACTTTTCTCTGATTTTCCCCCGACAATTAATATTGAAAGACCAGCATTTTCATCCTATAAGATTTCTGACACAGAAACTTATATAAACAGAATAAAATAATTCCAGATTAAAATTTAAAAATTTTCAACTTATTTATTTATTTTAACCAAAAAATATTACTTTTCTACTATAAAAGATGAATTTTCAATCCAAAAGGACAAATTTTCAAACAAAAGTGTTGAATTTTGCACAACAAAATATAAATTTTTAAGAAAATAGTCGAACTTTTCAATAAATTGTTAAATTTTCAACCTACAGTAATGAACTTTCATACAACAAAAATTGAAATTCAACCAAAAACAGTTGCATTTTCGATCAAATATTTCAATTTTCCAGCTAAAAAAGTGGATAATTTTTTTAAATATTTCACTTTTTATCCCGAGAAGATGCATTTAAAAAAAATGAAAATAATAATTTCTAATCAAATAGTTTTATTTACAAGAAAATAGTTAAATTTACAAGCCAAAAAGATAAATTTTTTATAAGACAGTTAAATTTTTAACAAAAATATAAATTCTCAACAACAAAAATCAACAAACAAACCAAAAGTAAAGCTTCCAAAGAAATAATTGAATTCTTAACAAAGAGTTGAATTTTCTACCTATCCAGGTGAATTCTCAACAAAAAATTTAGTAGTTGATATTTCGATCAAAAAACAAGAAATTTCTACCAAAGCGAGATACATTTTAAAACTAAAAAGACGAATTTTCACCAAAATACATGAACTTTCAACCAAATACTTGAATTTTCAGCTAAAAAAGAAAAAAATTTAACGCAGTAGTTGAATTTTCAACTAAGAAGGACAAATTTTCAACAAAATAGTTTAATTTTCAACCAAACAGATGAATTTTATACTGAAATTTTCTTCCAAGAAAGACGAATTTTCAACTAAAGAATATAAATTTTGTACCAGAAATGGAAAAGATACATTTTCAGCTAAAAAGTTATCTTTATACCAAACAAAAAAACGAATTTTTAAGAAAATATTTGACTTTTTATTCAAAGAAATAAACCTTGACAAGAAACAATTTTAACAAAGTAGTTCAACTTTTATCCATGGAGTTGAATTTTTAATTTAAAAGGATCAATTTTTAACTAAATAGTTCAACTTTCCACCAAAAAAATAAATATAGAAATAAGTAAATATTTCTTAACCAAGTGGTTCAACTTTTAACCAAAAAATATGAATTTTCAATGGATAATGTAATAGTACATACTGAAACCACAAAATATTTGTATTTTAAATAAAAAAAATTGAATTTCAACGACAAAAGATGAATTATCAACAAAATAATAGAATTTGCAACCCGCGGAGATTAATTTTCACCAAACACAATTTTATTTCTGTCCCAAAAAGATGAAATTCCTATAAAACAGATGAATTTGCAAATCAAAATAATAAATAAAATAAAAATAGCCGAATTTTAAACTAAGAAAGATTTCAATTAAATTTCCAACACAGAATGTGAATTTTCAATAAAACAGTTGAATTTTTAACCAGAAAGAAAGACTTTTTAATAAAGTTGTTGAATTTTTAACCAAATAATAAAAGTTTTGACTAAAAATATACTTTTGAGGAGGAGGCAATTGCGAAAAAAAAGAAAGAAAGAAAGAAAAATATCAATATACAGCAAATAAATTACTGAGAGATCAGAGAGAATCCCTGACTTTTGCCTGGCCAATTAAAATTCCCTGACTTTTCCCAAAGAATATATTTATCCTTTCAAATACGGACTTCGTGTAACTACTCATTTTACTCTGAGCAATGAAATCGACCATTAACCCTTTTATTCCCTGAAATTCTGAAATCTTTAATGCGCGTTTGAAATAAACTTTTCTCTTTTGAAGAAAAAGTTGATACTCTTCGTCCGTCAAACTTGTTGCTAGAAGGATAAGTAATGTCTATTAAATAGGATACCAGGCTGAGAAGGTGAAAGTATGATTTCGAAGAATATGAAGAGACTGAAATAAGAAGAATTTAAAAAAAAGAGAAGATTTTCGCATTTTTTATTTGATTCCTTATTCCGAGCAAATCAAGTTTATGGGGCTTGAAAAAGAGAAACTTGAAACTGGCTCTTTCATCTCTCAAAACACGTTTGAAGGCCGAAGGGTTTATATTATGTTCGTCGCTGGAGAGCAAGGTTTACTTGAAAATAGTGTAAGTTTCATGCCGGAATACATTTAATTCATTTTCTCCTTTTTACTTCGCTTCTGCCTTTCAATATTCAAAAGCCGTCGTCGGATGCATTCCCCCTGAATTATACAATAGGGGCGAATCTTTGTCCTTCGGGCAGACATTTATAAATAATAAATATATTAGAGCGGTAGGGGGCTAACCACCCCCTAGGCTTGATATGGAACACTGAGAAGCTGTGCTGACCTAAATTGAAGGAGGAAAGCAATATTAGTACTTTTTTATATCAGCTCAAAATACCGATCAAACGTTCTATTGAATTCTATATAAAAAAGAATTTCTGCATTCAATATTTCAGAATTTTCAAAACCTTCATTTCTAATAATTAAATTGTAAGTTTTTCTCAGAAAATATTTGTTACTCTGACAAAAAAATGATTCAATCTCTTTTTATCCAATAACATTTTTCGTTACAGGAAAATATCACTGGGTCTTTTGGGTTGTATATTATTGTTTCAGACGATTTTCGTGAGGAAAAATTCACTGGGCATAAAGGTCGGCTAATGTGCTCGTAATTCAGCCTTTTCTATAAAAAAACTAACCCTCGACGTAAGGAAACGTTCTACTCGTATTTCGGAATTCCAGCTTAGTTCCATACTCAGAAAAAAAATTCAATTTGGCATGAAGGCACAATTTACATACGAAAAATTTAAATCGTTTCAACCCTTGTAATCCAACCTTATATATGAAAATCAACCCTGAATTTATGTACCAATGCAATTCCTCTTCCTTGAATTTCGTACCATTCTTACGATACAATGTGATTCAGGAAATATAAAACCGGATACTACTCATCGTCAAACCAAACTTTGAAAGAAAATATACACTGAATTTATGATCATGACAAATTGATTCAACACCGATGTGTCAAGGTCTTTATGCTGATTAAAACTTGGCCTAATCGACCTTATACATACCTTTACTACTTACTCCCAAATTGGATGACTATACGTTGAACTCTACTAATTTCCTCACACCTTTGTTCACCTTCTTACCTCTCTCCCATCATCCTGAATATATGAAGTATTATACTACTATTACCCAAACTGCCCTATACTACAAAAATTCACATGGCGGACTATACTTCGACCGACACTACTTTTCCTTCTTCTTGCCCCACACTCGTTTTTCTCACCCTATACTGACCTCCACTACTGATCCTCTAACTGAAGGAGTGTTTCTTGATCTGTACTACTTGTGCACTAATTTTCTGACTGTACGCTCACCTGCACTACTTTCTTCACCCCTTTGTCCATATCCTTAGACCACTTCTATGTTCCTAACTATATAAAGGGCTGTACTACTGATAACCAAACTGAAGAACTACATGTTGACATGTACTACTTCCTCTTGAATTACCTCACTATACTATGCTCTGTACTAATTTTTCTGAACCTATACTGACCTGTACTACTGATCCCCCAACTTAAGGACTATATGTTTACCTGTAGTACTTGTCTTTCAATTGGCTAACTATACCTTGTCTTATAAGACGCTTCTCACCCCTTTGCCCATTTTCTTACCCCATTCCCATTTTCCAGACTGTATAAAGGTTTTTACTACTGATTCCTAAACTGAAGGACTACATGTTGACACTTACTACTTCCTCACCTGAATCGCCTCACTATATTGTGCTCTATAGTACTTAAATTCGCGGGACTGACTATATGTTGACTTATACTACGGGCATCACCCCTTTTCCCCTCTTCTTATATCATTACTTTTTTTCTGACTATACAAAAGACTGTACGACTGATCCCTAAACTGAAGGCGTTGACCTGTTCTACTGCACCCTTCCCATCATTCCCGATAACAAACTTTCGTACCTGAACTCTGAGTGACTTTAAAAATAATAGTATATCACCAAAAACATCTACAATGCAAAAACTTGGTCAAGTACGTGCAGTTCAATAAAGTTGTCTAATCAAAGTCGCACCTAAACAAAATTAAATTAAATAATTAAATATTTATATATATATATATATTGAATAATTAAATAATTGAATAAAAAAAATCAGTAAACTGAAAACATATTAATTAACAATAATTGAGGATTATTGTAGAAAAATACATTTTTTTAATTTTGTTTTGGAACTTGAATTCGAGAAGAAAATTTGGAAAAGTTATTTATGAATAAAATTTGAAAATTATAAGAACTTGGTGCGATTGAATATATTTTTCCGCTCGAAATATCACTCAAATTTATTTTAAAAGTCCTATTTTTCGTTAAAAACCTTCTACATAATTTCGTTTATGAAGATTGACTCTTTAATACTTTAGATTCCGTCAAGTTGTTATAATCTTTAAATTTTTATCATAAATAATTC
This sequence comes from Andricus grossulariae, assembly GCA_011634705.1. NCBI lineage: Eukaryota > Metazoa > Arthropoda > Insecta > Hymenoptera > Cynipidae > Andricus > Andricus grossulariae. The sequence continues at coordinate 43,356,839 of JAABKJ010000755.1, read as the reverse complement.
TTCTACATTGTCTTTTTATATTTAAATTTTGAAAAATTTTTAAAACGTATTTTCCAATACTCGTAATAAATTAATGTCAACTTTCATATGTTTATTTTACTTGGTCGAGTTTGATTTCACAACTTCATTTAATTGTATGTGGTTAAGTTTTTCAATCGTAGATGTTTTTAGCGGGATTTTACTACTTTTTGGAACAACAAAAATATATAACAAATAATAAATAAATATAAATAAATATTGCAAAATATAAATAATTGAACACGAATTTTATATTATGAAATCTATACAATTTTACAACACGATGATAATATTATAAATCAATGAAAACTATTAATGATTTTACAAAATCCTGAAAAATAGTGCCAGAGAATATTACCGTGCACCTACAGTCGAACTTAACGTTAATCAGTCTAATAGATTTTGCTTTAGCGGTACGCTAAGATGAAAATTTTGATTTTTTATGATAAAATATACAGTAAATTTTCAAATGATTAAAGATATTACAAAATCCTGAAAAATAGCATTTAAAGATATTACCGAACACCTATCGTTAAAATTTTACGGTAATCAGTCCAATACATTTTTCTGTAGCCGTGCGCGAAGATGAAAGATTCGATTTTTTATGACAAAATGCATAAACAAATTTTAAATCATTAAAGATATTCCTAAATCCTAAAAAAAACCACAGAAAATATTATCGTGCACTTACGGTCAAAATTTAATTTTAATTAGCCTGATAGACTTTTCTGTAGCCGTGCACAACTTTGAAAAATTCGATTTTTTCTGATAATATACACCAAATTTTTCAAAAAATTTAATATATCACAGAATCATAAAAAGTAGCATTGAAAAATATTACCGCACACCTACAATTAAATTTCACGTCACTCGGTCCAATTTTGCTGCAGCTGTGCTAAAAGATGAAAAATGCGATTTTTTATGATAAAATATACCAAAACATTTTAAACGATTATATATATTCAAAAATCCTAAAAAATAGCACGAGAGAGTATTACCGCGTACCTTCAGTAAACAATTTTAATTATATGAAGCATTACAATTTATTAAACGAATGAAGTTATAAATAATTCCTTCACTACAGCAGTAACAAGGAGTGCTGCAATTTTTTTCTTTTAGAAAGTCTTAAAAATAATTGATATTAATTAATAATTCAAAAATGATGCGTGTATGTCTAATTGAAATTTTATATGGCTTTCCAGACTAAAAAGAAGGGGTTTCGATTAGACCCTTTATCGCCCCCCCCCCGCTGAATCATATTTTTTAAAGTTTATTATCGAGATCATTTTAATTTTTTGTATAATGCGAAAAATACAAGACTTCTAAAATTACATATACTTTTTGTGTAACTTGATAGGACCCTCATGAAAAAACGCTAAACTTAGCTTGTGTTGCAAAAATACGCGATTTTTGTAGTGTTTGCAATCTTTATGTAGTTATTTCGTATAGAGCGCAACCGAGTAACAAAACGATTTTCGCATATATGGTGCACAAATACGAGAGCTACTATATACATAAAAATCGTCGTGTTACTACATGGCGCTCATAGTAAAAAATAAAGAAATTAAATATTATCCAAAATTCAATTTATTTATTTTTTACCATGTGTGCAATGTAGTAACACGACAATTTGTATGTATATAGTAGCTCATGTATTTGTGCACCATATATGTGAAAATCGTTTTGTTACTCGGTTGCGCTCTATACGAAATAAGTACATAAAGATTGCAAAAACTACAAAAATGGCGTATTCTTGCAAAATAAGGTAAGTTTAGCGTTTTTTTTCATTGGGGTCCTATCAAGTAACACAAACAGTATATGTATTTTTGGAAGCCTTATATGTTTCACATTATAGAAAAAAATAAGAATTATCTCGATGATAAACTTTTAAAAATATGATTCAGGGGGGGGGGCGCTAAACGGCCTTATCGAAACCCCTCCTTTTAAAGTTTTTACTTTATCAAACTCAATTCTTCAGAAAATTCATATAGTCTTGTTTTGTTCGTTATTGTACTTGGTGGTGATTTGCTACCGCAAATTTAGATCTCAAAATGACACATACCACATTACTAGGGGTAGATAATATAGCTTTATTTAAACATTTCCGAAGCTTTACTGACATTAATATAAGCTGACATAAACATCACTGCTTATTCAAGATAATACATAGGTTTGAGTGAACCTATATTTGAGTTCGATTGTCCTTAATTTAAAATTTGGTTCGAATTTAATTACAGATCCTAGATACGACGTCAGATAGTTAGAGAACTAAATATAATTGCGGCACGATTATCCCGGCACAAAACAATTGGGAGCAATAATAATGTGCCCGATCGAATGGCTTCGTTGCTTATAGGAAACATCTGCTGCACGTTTTAAATTAATTATAGAACTATTATAACCACTGGTCTCATTTGTAGTAGAACCATGTCGTATACGTCGCCTTGCAAGACAAATGCGGGGCATGTACCGCAAGCAACTAAGGAACAAATTGTGGCTGTTGTGTACAAGTGCGACTCAGGGCTAAGCATAGGCAACGTAACAACGGACATAATGAGGGGATTATCCCCTTAAACGGATTAATTTACGGCGCAGGTACAGAAAACTATGTTTACGTACTCTAGTAAGAAAACCTCAGATATCACTACGTAATAGCTGCTTTCATGCAATTTCCTTTTGTTGACAAACGTAAAAATGGGACAAGAGGAGAAGCTTGGTTGATGCTTCTTACAAAAACAGACTGAATTTAATAAGATTTTTTAATGGAAAAATTGTGTTGATCGAAACAATCCGTTCTATTGTGTACTTTACGTTATACACTTCGCTCAAGTATTGTAGGGATTGAAAATACAATTTTCTGAAAATTACCCGAGCATTATAAATGTGGCAAGTGAATATCTATTATTTTTTTGCTATACACCTGAAACCATTTTATATTCTGTTGAATTTTTAGACTCATCTGAATTCACGAGAATTTCTAAAGTAAAAATCAGGGATTTCCCATCGAAAGTAAACCACAGAATTGTACAATTCTCATGTTTGAATTTTCTTAAATGTATTTTGATCAGTAGATAGATTTTGCTTCCTCATTCTCATCATATTTTTTCTAGTGTAATCTTTTCAACACAGAACTATGAGTTCTTCAAATTATTTTTCTAAGTAAGGTAGAAAGAAATAATTTAAAAATATACAAAAATTACTATTTGAAGAATCTAATTTTTCTGCATTAGACGTTTAAATTTGTTTTTCATGTATTTTTATTGGTTAAAAGTTTCCAGATGTTCAAAATTTTGTTAACTTTAGCCAAGAAAGGATTACAGTGTCAACGAAGAAATTTTTTTATAAATTATTATCCAACGATCCTAACAAATATACGCTTTTTTTGCATATTATTTTCGATTTCCAAAATTTTGTTTCTGCAACCAAAAACAAACATACTCGTTCAGGGCTAACATTACGGAACATTCCATTATAGTAAACAGTGCCTTCCTTAAAAACTATTTCTTAAAATTCTGTTTAAAAATTTTTTAAACAGAGAGATGCAGGTTCCGTTTTTAAAAGTGTGAAGTCCGAAATCAAAAAGTGTGTAGTCAAAAATAAAATTTATTTTCCAAGCGAATGTACAGTTTTCTAACCCAATATTTTAAAAGCATTTAAAATTACTCAAAATTACTATTTATTCAACAATCTCGTTTTTCTACCTAAATGCGAGCTGAATTAATAGAACCAAATAAGAAAATTCAACTATGCTTGTTTAAAAGTTCATTCTGTTCGGTTGAAAAGTCTGCTACTATATTTTCTGTTGAGAATTCATATTTTTTGGTTTAAAAATGTAACTATTTTGTAGAAAATTCAAAAATTTGCTCGTAATTTTTTTTCTTTTTGGACTGAAAAATCTTTCTTTATTGAAAATGCAACTGTTTTGTTGAAAATTTAACTTCTTGGTTGTAAAATTAAACTTTTTTTGTAGAAATTTCATCTTTTATGGTTAAAAATGCAAATGGTTTATTGAAAACGAATATGTTTTGGTTGAGAATTAAACCATTTTATTGACAATTATATTCATTACTTTAGTTTGAAAATTCATCTCTTTGGTCGAAAATATACATGCTTTGTTGAAAATTCATCTTTTTGGGTTAAAAATTTAACTAATTTTGAATAAAATTCAACTAGTTTGTTGAGAATAAACTTTTTTTGTTAAAAATTCATACTTTCGCGTTCGCAATTCTTTTTAAAAAATTTGGTTACAAAATTCGTCTTTTTGGATGAATTCATCTATTTTTGTATTAAAGTAAAAATATTTAGCTGATTGAAAATCTAAATTCTTGGTTAAAAGCTAAACTTCTTTGTCATTTAACAACAACAAAATTCAACTATTTTGGTAAAAATAGAATTATTTGGCTGAAAATTCATAATTTTGGTAAACTTCGAACGTCGTGTAGAAAATTCAGCAATTTGGTTAATAATTCTTTTTTTTTTACTGAAAAATGTTACTTAGTTTAAAATGCAACTATTTTGTTAAACGTTTATGTTCCCCATCATGAATTTAACTACTTTGTTAAAAATTATTTTTGTGTATAAAAATGTATCCCTTTAGTTGAAAATTCATCTGCTTAGTTGAAAATATAACTATTTTTTTTTTAAATTCGTCTTTTTAATTTGAAAATTCAACTACTTTGTAAGAAATTAATTTTTTTGGTTAAAGATTCATAATTTTAGTTCAAAATTTATCTCTGCGGTCGATAATGTACCTATTTGGTTAAAAGTAAATCTTTTTGGGTTAAAAATTCAACTAGTTTGTTGAAAATTCGTCTTTTTGGGCGAATTTAGCCAATTTTCGTTTCAAATTAAAATATGTCGATGGTTAAAAATTTAACTCATTGGTTAAAAGTTAAACTGCTTGTTATAAATTCATTTTATTGGTTAATATTCATGATTTGATTTGGAAATTCGTCTTTTTTCGTAGAAAATTAATCTTCTTGGTTGAAAATTCATCTACTTTGTAAAAAATGCAATATTTTTACTTAAAATGCTAGGAATCTAATTCGTTTTAAATTCAATTCAATATTTGTTCCTACATTAGTTATATTTAAAAAAAAAATGTATTCTCCGATTTTCGTAAAAAACCTGCCTATTTCCCCTATTTGTAGAGCATTTTGGCCTGTGAAGGCTGTTATCAATACAGTTGAAAATTTGTTGTTTCTTCTCCTGGGGGGGAGGGGCGACATGTAATCCAAAATTTAAAATATTTTATGCCTAGAAAACATTACCCCTTAGGTCAACGCTGTCCTTCAAATCTATAAAATGAGCAAAGAAATTATTTAGGATATATTTTTACTATGTAAAAAAACGGGAAAGGGGAGAATTGGGTCAAAATTCTCCATTTTAGGTGTTTTAAGGAATTTTTAAGAATAAAAAGGCGAGGAAGGGAAAAATTTGGGCAACCAATGATTCCCGAAAAATGTGAAATAAGCAAAAAATTTAAATAATCCACAGGCCTTAATCGGTGACCTGTTACATCTTCGATCCTATGGATTTAGGCCATTTCCTCTCGTCAATCTCATGGTCCCTTGACTTTTACGTTCCATTTTCCAGCAACTCTCTTTCTCAGATCTTCTTTCAATTTCCGCGACCTTGAAAGATATTAAACCTGATTGTCCAAGTATTCGCTCGAAGGCACTTTGAGCGGGTTTCGTCGATCGGTCGAAGAGAAATTCACTCGAAATGTAAAAGGAGAGCACTTTCTAGATTGTGGAAAAATATATTCTTTGCAGTACACCAAAGAAAAATGTTTTGAGGAATCATAACTTTATGCAAAACGTTATCTCAATAGTAAGAAAGACTAACCCCAACGCCCGAAACTTCTGAAACGGGTATTACTGTGATATGAACTTATCTTTCCTAGCGAGCAAAATTTACATAAATTCTCAATCTAGCAACAAACGTCAAAGAGAATATCTCAATGAGTAATGATTTTTCTCAGCGATAGACATTCTTGTGAAAATCGTGGATGCAAGAAACAAGGGCGGGGGTCCGGAAAATCTTACAAATTCTTACTTAGTATTGACTGTTGAAATTAATTTCTATACTATTATACACGCATTATATAATTATTTTTTATTTATTTCTTGTAAAATCTCGGAAAATATTTGCAATCCTTTGAAATTATGTAAAATCTTTTGAAAAATTTGTAAAACCCTTGCAATTTTGTTTAAATCATGTAAAAATTCTTTTAAATTTTTCGCATTCAATGGATATCCTATATAATCTCTTGGGAACCCTTTCAAACGACAGAACTTCCTGTGAAATCTCTTAAAACCCTTTGAAGACTGTGAAAATCCTTGAGATCGCTTGAAATCTTCTAGATCCCATAAAAATTCCTTATAATCCTTTGGAAATTTCTCAACATCTCTAAGTATCAGTTAAAATCCTTAAAATTCTGTGAAATGTTTCGAAACCTCACGAGATCCCTTCAAATTTTTTAAATCTCTTTAAAATTCAAGCTTAAAAAGTAAATTACAATATAATAAAATCCAGTAAATCTTTCAAAAGCCATTAAAATCCCATCATTGAAACCTTTTCATATCTCTCAAAATCTATTACAATCCCTTAAAATCCATTGAAATATTTGCCAATCTCTTTAAGAACGTACTAAAGTTACCTCTAGTTCAAAAATGAGCACTGTTAAAAATGATTCATAAAATGGATGAGAATATTGCTATTGTTAATTGTTACTAATTTTATAAGAGAACTGAAAGCAAATTTAAGAAAAAAATAGTTCATCTTGAAATTATTTATTTAAAATAAGTTATTTACAGTTTCATTTTTTGTTTGCCTTATAAATAGTATTAGAGTTAAATTTGTTTATTATATAGTTGGATGGTACTTCAATAAAATATTATTCATAAACTTAAAACTTATATAATTCCAAAATAAAATTATTGAAATAAAAACATACCCAAGAGATTTGAAGAGAATCTTGTGATGAATAAAATGAGCTCTACAGCATTAGGAATAAATAAGAACGGCAGCTTCTACCTAAAAGAAAGCAAAAAAATAACACTATAGTTAACTAATTTTAAATAAACAATTTGAACCTAAAATATTTCTTTCTAACATTTGCCTGAAGTTCTCTTCAAAAATTAGTTACAAATAACAATGGCAATATTCTCATCGATTTTATCAATAATTATTAACAATGATCATTTTTGAACTTGAGATGAATTTAGAATATCCTTGAATCCCTTCTAATTTTCAAAATCTTATTAAAATTCCCTGCTGTCCTTAAAAATTCGTGAAAATACTTCCGAACTGTGTGACATCCTTTAAAATCGTTCAAAATCCGGTGACTTGTTTTAAAATCTCTTAAAATCCCTTAAACCCTTTTTGAAATTGTAAAAATCCTTGAAATCGCTTGAAACCTTCAAAATCCTATAAAAATCCCTTATAATTCCTAAAAGTTTGTGGAAATTTCTCAAGATTTCTCAACATCGGTTAAAATCCTTAAAAGTCCATAAAATATTTCCAAAATATTACGATATCTCTTGCAATCTTTGGAAATCTCTTTAAATCCCTTGAAATCTTCGAAATCTCATTAAAATTCCTTGATATGCTTCAAAATTCGTGAAATTACTTCTGTATCGCAGGAAATCCTTACAAATCCTTTTTAATTCCTTGCAAATCCTTTGATATTCCCTGAAGTCCTATAACAACTCTTTGAAGCCCTTCAAATCTTCGAAATCTCAGTAAAAAAAGCCCTGATTTTCTTTAAAATTCGTGAAAATGTTGCGATACTCCATGAAATCCTTTGAAGACCTTTGAAATTCCGTGACCTTTTTACGTCTCCTAAAATCCTTTAGAATATTCGGAAATCCTTTGAAATTTCGTTAAATCTTGTAAAATATTATAAAATAATTTATAATCCGTGGATGTACTTTGGAATCTTTTTAAATCTTTACAATCCTTTGAAATTCCGTGAGTTATTTTGAAATCTTTCGGAATCTTAAAATCCCTTAAGGTCTCTTACAAATTCTTGAAATTCGTGAAAATCGTCCGTAATTCTTTAAAATCCCTCAAAATCCCTCGCAATTAAACTCTGATTAATTTAGTCTTGTAAAATACCTTGAAAAATTAAGATTTTCTCTGAAATTGAACAAGGTGATTTCTTTAAACTCTTGAAATCTTCTAAAATTATTTTAAGATCCTATCCTATCATTGGCGGTCCGTTAAATTCCCTTGAAATCTGTTACAATACTTTCAAAACGCAGAAAATATTTCGAATATTTTGAAACCCCTTGAAATCTTGTTTACGGTGTAAATAAATGATATATTCCATATATTGAGTTAAAAATGTAAAATCTTAGGTAAGAAGGGTTACTGGAGATCATAAAAATCTTACGAATCCTTACAATAGGGAGGGCGGCAGTATAAAATATAAAAAATTATCCTTACGCAATTAACGGGCATTCCCTAAACTACTTTGTCTATAGTTTCAGATTTCTTTTATTTCAATTGGTTGATTTTCCTTCATTTATACTCAAACAAATTTCGACTCTTTTGAACCCAAGAAAGTATTCTACTTTATTTCATGCTTCATATCGGAATCGTTCTTGTAAAATTTTCGCTATTCACTGCCCATTCAAGTGAGATGATTGCGAATAAAGAAAATTACGACGCAATAATTCTCGCGTTTGTTGAAATATTGCCACATGAGACCTGTTACGTCAAACTTCAACACTAAAAGTAACACGAAAACAAAGGGGAGCCCTAACATTTTATCATACATGTAAATTATCGATTGACGTTTTCGGATTAAATCACGGCAAATATACATTTTGTGAAAATTTATGCACGTTCAAATAAATCCATGAATAAATATGTATATTTTACTTTTCGTTATTTTTGCTGTCCAGTGTTCACGGGTTAGGGATTACATATAAAGCTTCTTTCAATCATATTATATGCGTAGGTTGTCTGCTGTAAGTAAATATACAAAGCTTATCGATTTTATGAAAAAAACGAAGCTGAATAAGATCTAAGGATTATTAAAAAAAAAGGTTTCCGTCAGCATCACGTATTTCACACAATAAATAACTTGAAGAATTTTATAAACTTTGAATTTTTTTAAATTGAAGTGATCCAAGAACATAAATTATTACTTTAAATTTCGTACGGCCAAAAACAAAAGTAGAAACCGTAAAATATTTCCCACAATGTGGAGAGGAAAAAGAGGTTGTTACGACTGACACTGAAAAATGCTTTGGAGCTGAAAATTTAGAGCGACTACGAACATTTCAATTTCGCTAGATTCTCCCTTTCCCATAGACGTTTCATAAATTAATCTCTCCTTTAGACTACTTCTTCGGAATCTCAATTCCACACCTTATCCTGCCTTATAGGAGTGATGTTTTTCAAATATCTAATAAATATCGGACACATTGTTGTCGAAAACCTGATTGGTTGCGAAATTGCGTGAAGATGACTTTTAGTGGCTGTTTTCAGTTTGTTTATTCATTAAAAAATATTGAAAATTTCTGCACCATCAATTTTGTGATTCAAAATTCCAAAATAAGTCATTTCATTTCATGGTAAGGTTTATTCCTATAATTAGTAAATTCCAAAAATTTCCCAGCTTCTGATTGGTTGGTAATAAATTGAGGACAATCAACTTTACATACGCTTTTATAGTTACATAGCATGATTTATTTTATTAAATAATTATAATAATTGTAGGCAAAAAATAAAAAAATTTTATTTGAATTTACAATTACAGATTTTCCAGAGGTTTTCATAAATTTCCGACATTTTCCCGCATTTTTTAAGGTGCTGGAAATTCCGAGCAAATTTCCAGATTCCCCGGATTGCTAGACACCCTGATATTGTAGTTATTGAGACTGTAGCACTATCTAAACAAATTTTTAAGTGAGTTTACTTTAAAACGCAATATATATGTTTGAGGATAAATTAAGTTCAATCAATTAAAGAAAATTCACTAACGAGTGCAGTTTTACAAAAAAAAGAAACCTTTATTCTGAAGCAGAAATAGAGTAAAGTTAATTACGTAATAGCATTTCCTCAAAAACCTTGGAAAAGAGTCCTTCTCGTTTGCAGGGCAATGTTTAGAGAGCGAATCAGAAGAGGTCAGTAACAAAAAAACCTCATACCATAAATGTTCAAGAAAATCGTACAAATAAACCTTTCATTTATTTATCTTATTACACTAGTTTACAAAATTAAACATTTTTTCTGCCCACCAGATCTCAAAATGATGTTTTTAATGTATTTTGGCCCACTAAACACGAAAATCACACAACAAATTTTGTTTCGAGGCGTTTTCGAGATATCAATGTTCGAATTTTTTTTCAAATCATAGTGAGATATGGTGGTCAAAATGGCTGTAAACTAGTGTTATTTATTGCTATTAATAAAATGAAAATGAAAAATCGATAATTTCACATTTAATTTAAATTTAACATTAACTTTATAATCCTTTTTATACGATGCAGCGTTTCCAGATTCAAAATTCATGAATATTTTCGCTTTTTTCAAATAGCAGAACTCACAGTTCCGAAATTTCGTTAGTCATTAATCAAACCTTTCTTATTTCATAACTAGCCTAGATATACTCCAGTGAATAAAAAGTTCCATTCATAGCACAAAAATAATCTTTTGGCTGACAAAATTTGTTGATTTATATGCGAGTTTTATTTGCCAGGAAATTTGGTTTCTAAAATCAAATTTTTACTGATTACATCTATTCTATACTCTGTGGAGAACAATTTATTTAATCTATTTGGTCTATTTAAATATGTTTTTCCTGTTTTTGACGATATTACAGGGATCACAGCGGTTCAGTATTTCAAGTTTAGGCCAAAAAAATTTCTTTATTATTGAAAAAATTGTATACTTAATAGGTATATCATAAACATTTAACGAAGATGCTAAAGTTAAGAAATCTGTTAAACACGTCAGCACTGCCTACTGATAAGAATACATTTAAAAAAATTTAAGAAAATCAAAGGTTGAAAAAAAGATAAACAATAAAATTGAGAAATGCTTCTGCTTGAATTTTTTTATGTATTTCCATTAGTAAATAAATTTTGATTCCTTTTTCTAATCAATTTTTTCTAGCGTATTCTTTTCAGTACAGAACCCTGAGTTTTTCAAAGTATTTGTGTAAGTAAGCTAAGACACAAAAATTACTATTTGTAACATCTACTTTCTCTGTTTTTTTTTCCTTAGAATTAAATTTGTTTCTAATATATTTTTGTGCGTTGAAAGCTCTCACATGTTCAAAACATTTTATAATGTCAGCTAAAAAAATATCACAGTTTAAAAAAAAAAACAGAAATTAAAAAAATTATGATTCACGAAAATAGCAAAATTATGAAGATACCCATATTTTCCAAAACGCAGTATGCTAACATGTAAAGCCAAGCTAAATAACTATAAACTAAAAATTAATTACACTTTATAAGAGGGTCCTAATAAACGGTATTTTTTGCATATTCTTTTTGATTTTAATAATTTGGTTTTTACAATCACAATTAACATTAACTATTTTGTTGAAAATTCGTCCTTTTTTGGTTCGAAAATCTATCTTTTTTGTAAAAAATGTATCCTTTTTGTTTAAAAATACAATGGTTTGGTTGAAAATTAATCTTTTTTGGTTAATGATAAAACTATTTTATTGAAAATTGAACAATTTTGTTGGAATTTGTTTTTTTCTTGACTAAAAAATCTTTTTTTTGTTGAAATATCAACTATTATTTAAAAAAGAATCTTTTTTGGATGAATTACACTTTTGCTGAGAATTCATCTTTAAATGAACATTCATGGTTTTGGTTATAAATTCAACTTTTTGGTTGAAACATCAACTACCTGGATAAAGTGCAACTAGTTTGTTGTATATTAATTTTTCAGGGTTGAAGATTCATCATTTTAGTTGAAAGTTCATCTCTTTGGTTGGAGATATACCTATTTCCTTTAAAAACTCGTCTTTTTGGTAGAAAATTCAACAATTTGGTTTAAAATCAACTCTTCACTCAAAAATTAATATGTTTAGGTTGAAAGTTTAATTTTTTTGTAGAAAATTCATCTATTTAGCTTAAGAATTTAACAATTTAGTTGAAATTATCATTTTGTTAAAAAAATTTTTTTATGAATTCAACTGTTTTTTATTTAAAATGAAAATCTTTTTTGGTTGAAAATTCTACTGCTTGATTAAAAGTTGAATTACTTTGTTAAAAATTCATGTCTTTTTATTCAGATTCATCATTTTAGTTGAAGATTCATCTCTTTGTTTGAAAATTTATCTTTTTTGTGAAATAAATTATTCTTCTTGGTTGAAAATTCACGCTTTTTATCAAAAATTCAACTACTTGGTTGAAAGTTGAACTATTATTTAAAAAATTCATTTTTTGGTTGAAGATTCATCTCTTTTTCATCTCTTTTCCCCCTTTTCTTGACTAAATGTTTTTTTGTAAATTCAATTTTTTTGTTGGATATTCGTCTTTTCGGTTTAAACAGTCGTCTTTCTAAGGTTTAAAATTCAACTATTTAGTTAAGAACTCAACTTTCTAGTTAAAAATTCTTCTGTTCTACTTGAAAGATAAACTATTAGATTATTAATGCAACTGATTGGTAGAAAATTAATATTTTTGGTTGAGAATTCAAGTATTTGATTGAAAATTCATTTTTCTTGGTTAAAAATTCATCTTGTTGGGTTTAGAAGTCAAATTTTTTCTTTACAAAATTGACTGTTCAACTTAAAAACTCAACTGTTCTGTTAAAAATACATCTTTGGGTTGAACATTCATCTCTTTTTGTTGAAAATGCAATATCTTTACTTCAAATATTAGGGTGCCAAAGAGTTTGAAATAGAATTTAATATAAGTACCTACATTTATTTAAATTAAAATAACTTTTTCCCCTATTTTGGTGGAGCATCTCCTTATAGCGGTATCTTAAAAAAAAATTCGTTCAAAGCTTCTTCTTTTGTAATGTCTTGAATTTCTGAATAAAAATCTTTTAAATAATGGGAAAAATGGGGGAAATTGGTTCAAAATTCTTGATTTTAGGTGCTTTAGGGGATTTTTCTAATTTAAGGGAGAGAATGGGACAAAAAGGGGATGACTGTGATTCATGATATTAGGAAATCTCAATTTGAAAGTTTCTAATTAAATATTGATAATATTTTGTTTCAGATTTCAAGGAGTACTGGAATAGTCTCGCATTTCGTCAATCTAAACATAGTGATACCAGAAGCATTTATATTAGGAAGCGGTGAACATCACGTCGACGTAGGATCTATCATAAGTCTCGTATGCATAATAGAAAAGGTAAGAATACATTGCACATAAAGTTTTCAATATAACTGAAAAGAGACTTTTATAGATGTATAAAGAAAAAAGCTTATTAACTTAGGAATCCGCTCCCAAATATAAGACTCTGTAAATTTGTTTCTGCCTTGCATTTCTTACATCGTAAGTCGAGAAATGAGTTTTGTAATAAAAGGTTCAACCTATTTAAATTTTATGGGACAGGCTTCCATCTTCTTTGTAAAGAATATCGGCTTCAGGCGGATATTTTCTTTGTCCTGTCTGTTGGCACAGCTTCAATAATCTGGCATAAATTGATATTATTGAAAGGGATCCCTTCAATTTTTTCTTTTTATATTCGCCCCAAAGCTGGTTGCATCCCAATAACGAATAAGAAGGATGAATTTAGCTTTTATTTTTTCAAGCGAAAATTATACAATAGAGCTCGAATTGTCTAATCAAAGTTTTCATTCAATTCACCAATTAATATAGACTTTTTTAGTGATGTATCAATATCGGAAATAGAGCAACTTCTTGAAATTTAATATTTAGTAGTCCAATATACTCCTCTGGTAGAATTTTACATTATTTATTATCCTGTCTAAAAAAATAGGTGCAACAAAATTATCGAAAGTCTCGTAGTTATTGATTCTATTCATAAAGCCTTGACCCAATAAATGAGGTTATATGTATTTATCTATTAATAAAGATTACGAATTTTCTGCACCATCAATTTAGGAAATCAAAATTTCTTGACAAATAAGTCTAGTTCTTATTTCTATTTATAAATGTTACTATAGGCATTATTGATAAAAGAAAAAATTTCATTTTATTATTTTTTTAATATTGGGAAATAATTATCTTCATTGTCGTTATTGGAAACCAAAAAATTACTGGTACCGATAAATTTGGAAGAAAATGTGGGTTTTCGAAGATTCTGAAATAAAATTTGAAAGACTTTTAAGGATTTTGAAGGTTTGAAGATAATTAAATTTTTTTCTTAAAATTCCAGCGAAAATCCAAATTTATTTCTTTTTCTTTTAAATTAATTTAAAGAAATTATTTAAATTTAAAAAGATGTAGATTTTTGAAGATTTCGAACAAAAAATTTAGAAGCTTTTTAAGAATTTTGAAAGGTGTTAAGAGAATAACAAAACTTTCTTAAAGTTCTTTGGATAATTTTAAAGATTGTTTATTATGCAAAATTTATTTTAAGAAAAATCCAAAAAGAATCTGAAAGATTTAAAAGCAAATATGCAGAATTATACAGAATTTTTTAGAAATTTTAGGAAAAATTCGAATCACTTAAAATATTATTCAGAACTTTTTAAAGAATTTCAAAAATAATACAGAAATTTTAAAAACTGGAAACAAGATGTAGATTATTGAAGATTTCGAAATAGAATTCTGAAGTTTTTCAAAGAATTTGAAAGATTTCAAGATAATAAAAAGATTTTCTTCAGATTCCCGGGAATATTTAAAGTGATTCTTTATTTTTTTCAATTAATTAAGAAATATTCAAACATTATAAAACATTACACATGATTTCCAAAATGCTCAATAGAGAATCCGAAATATTTTAAAACAATCTAAGAAATAATTTGAGTCACTTTTAAACTACTCAAATTTTTCCCAAAATTTTGTAAAATCCTGTGAAATAAAAAATAAAGTTATTAGAAGTTTTGTAGTTACTTTTTCGACATATGTGAAATTTTCAAACATCTTTTTAAATTTTCTCGAAAAACCTAGGAAAATTATATTTATATAACCTCAAACCAAATAAACAAAGAAATTTTTATTATGTATTAAAAATTATTATTCCTTCAAATTATAATTTGCCTACATTTTTTTTTATTCTGGTCTGAAAAGTCTTCTTTGGTTACACATTCAAAAATTTTCTTGAAAATTCGACTTTTTTATTTGAAAATTCAACTCTTTTTGATGAATTCAAATCTTTTTGATTCAAAATAAAAAATATTTTTTAGTTTAATTATCAACTATTGGATTTTTTGTTGATAATTCATCTTTTTTGGTTGAAAATTTAATTACTTGTTTAAAAGTGAGACTACTTTCTTAAAAATTCACTTGGTTGAAAATTTGTCTTTTTTGCGAGGAGATTAATATTCTTGGCTAAAAATTCATCTTTTTGATTGAGAAGTCAACTTTTTTTATTAAAAATTAAAATCTTTTCTGACTGAAATATCAACTATTACATTTTTATCGAGAATTCATATCTTCGGTTGAAAATAAAACTACTTAGTTAAAAGTTGAACTGTTATTGTTGGAAAGTCATTTTTTTGTCGAAAATTCATCAGTTTAGTTGAAAATTTGTCTTTTTCAATAGCAAATTATTTACGACTACCATTATTATTATAACTGATAGAATATTCTGGTTGAAAATTCAATTATATGGTTAATAATGAACTTTATTGCGGAAAATTAATCTTTTCAGGTTGAAAAATGAAAATTTTTTGTAGAAAATTCGTCTGTTTTGGAAAATATTAATTTTTTTCGATTAAAAATGCTATCAGTTTTTTAGTCTCTTGACTGGATTCGAATCCCAGCGGAGCTAGAGAGGAATTTTTTTCACAAATAAAAATTAAAACCATTCTGGTTAAGACAGAAAATAATTGCACTACGCTAGTCAACAAAAAACGCAACATTGATATTCAATAAATCTTTTTTGGTTGTGGATTGAAATATCAACTATTACATTTTTCGTTAAAAATTTATCTTTTTTTTTTGGAAATTCAACTATTAATTGAAGATTGACTTTTTTGTTGAAATTTTAATTTGATACATTTGAAATTTTCAAAAATCTTTTTGAATTTTCTGAAAATTCTGAAGAAAATTATATTCATATAACCTTAAAAACAAATAAATAAGTTGATCTAAAAAGCGAATAGTAGCGCGCGATTGACGATGCTAGTATACTGTAAAAACAAGAGATATCTTTTTTACGGTATAATCCTGCTTTTGAAAAGGATAACTTCACGCTGTTATTTTCAATGTAAAACAAACGACTCTGGGTTACCATTAATGGACTCATTTTAGTACCACTCGAGACTGTTTTTTCTGAGTCTTATTTTAATACCTGAAATTAGCCCGGAAATAATACTTTTTTTACAATGATAATAATATCATTTCTTAGAGTTATGTTTGAGCTTTAAAAACTGAGCATGTTTTTTAATTTACATTTTTACGTGTTTGTTTGAACGTTAATGAAAGTACAACAAACTCGTAAAAATGTCTCGTAAAAGAAAAGGCGTTATGTAGTATGTACTAAACATTCTAACCAGTAAGTAATACACAAGCTGCAGATTTTTCTTCAGGTGTGCACATAAATTCGCGTGAATTGATTTTATTCCTAGTTTTGACAAATTCACTAATTTATTGCACGAGAATTTAAATAGAATAACAGATAAGTTTATTTACTGCACAGAATAATATTTCAAGCAAGAATGCAGTCTCGCAGAGGAAATTACTATTTCTCAAGAGAGAGAAGACAAAGGACAAAAGAACACGAAATTTTTGTATTTTACAAATAGCATCTATTATCTAAAATGATAGAAAAGAAAAGTAAGCACAATATTGTTAATAATTAATGAAAATTGATATCCTAACTTTTTGTGCATCGATTCAGCGACTCAATAGTCAGTAAGTCAATTCAGGCTTTTGTTTAATTTGAAAATTGAATTTTTTATTACCGTCAAAAAATGATAAAATGTACACACCCTCTCCTCGCCAGAGCAAAAAATCCCCCTCCGTTTTCTTTAAATCTAATAAAACTTTTTAATCAAATCTTTTCTATATAGATTCAGCAACTCAATAGCTAGGAAAAAAATTTTTACTTTTTTTTATAGAAAATTGGCTTTTTTATCCTCGTCCAGCGTTGAAAAAACGTGCGCCTCGAGCGTAAAAAAGAATTTTCCTTATATTTTCTCGGAACCTGATAACATTTTTCAATCGAACTGTTCAGAGTTCGATTCAGAACAGATTCATCTCAAAAGCCCTTTCTTATTTTATTTTTTAACTATTCGATTTTTGAGAAAGTTTTCTCTCTTCTGTAAAATCGTGAAAATGTGGATTAGGCCCTTATGGCATGCCACCCTGAAATAAATATATAATTTTTTTTTACGCAACCAAATTTTCGATGAAAAATGCGAGCATAAATTAGAATTGTCGCTTCTCTTTGAAATCCAAAGACTTTTATTGAAAGTTCCGATTTCTGATATAAAACGCAAAAAAAGTAAATTCAATTACTCTGAAAGATAATCTGAAGAATAATGATAATCTGGAATAGTAAAGCCGATTTCCGATGAGGAATGTTGACATAACATAATGTTAACAGCATAATTAAATCGTTCAAAAATTGTAAATCTTCTTTGAAACCTATATCGATATTTCCGGTGAAAAACGCAGGCTTGGCCTACAATTGTACCAAAATATTCAATCTTCTTTGAAACCTAATCATTTTTTGCAAAAATTACAAATTTCTAAAAAAAAAACAATGACATTTTTAAATTTTTAAAAGATTCGAAATCTTGTTTAAATTGTGATGATTTTTGTTTTAAAAAGCCAATTATCGACGTAAGAAACCAACGTTATCTAAAATTGTTACAAAATTATACATCAACTTTGAAAACTAATGATTTTTTAATAAAAATTTCAATTTCCGATTAAAAACACTAACAAAATCCAAAACTTTTAAGGCTTGTAATTTATACAAAAATATTTAAATTTAAATCTAAAGATTTTTTTTAGGTTATGTTGGTGTGTTTCACTCAGCCCCGTGACACTCTGAAATGAAAGTGACGGAAATGTTGAGTACGGCCGAGGGTGGCGCTGGCTGTATTTTTAGGTCGAAAATTAATCAAATGCATGGGGAAAGTGTCAAAAATGTGAAAATTTGTGTTTATTACATTATAAAAACGGACTTTTTAATTTTTTTTTTTCTTCAGAATTAAGTTTTAGGGCTTTTAGACTGAAATCTTATCAAGATTTTTTTTTTTTAAGAACTAGAATAATGGAGAGAATTTTGCCGAACAGCCTTGAGAGTTTTGAAGATTTTAAGAGAATAAAAAAGTTTTTTTGAAATTCCTGGTAAAATTTAAATAATGTTTTATTTGGTAAATTAATTTTAAGAGAATATTAAAGAAAAAATTTAGAATCTTTATAAGATTGAAAGGTTTCAAGAGAAGGAAAAACTTTTCTAGATAAAATTGAACAAGATTTAAAAACATTTCGAAAGATTTCCAAAATTGTTAGCAAAGTATCTGGAAGATTTGAAGGCAATTTTTTCATTTTGCAGAATTTAAAATTTGTTTTAGCAAAAATTGTACTCATTTTATAAGACATTGGGAAATTTTGAAAAAATTTTTAAAATAATTTAAACCTTGGAACGATATCAAGAAATTTAAAATAAAATGTAGATTTTTGAAGATTTTGAAACAAAAGCTTTTCAGTAATTTTGAAAGGTTTCAAGAGAATAAAAGCTTCATTTTAAAGATTTCAAAAAATTTCAAAAATTGTCAAAAAATAATACAACCTGTGAGGTATGTACTCGCCACCGTATTTAAGCATTTCAGCGCTAATACTGTCTACACCAGCAGCCTTACCACTTTTTTCAGGATCTCATGAAAACTGAATATTGCCCTTAATTATTACTTTTTTCTCATTTATTTACCTAAATCCTCATGAATTGATAAATTAAAGA
The DNA here is from genome assembly GCA_011634705.1 of Andricus grossulariae. NCBI lineage: Eukaryota > Metazoa > Arthropoda > Insecta > Hymenoptera > Cynipidae > Andricus > Andricus grossulariae. The sequence continues at coordinate 43,337,786 of JAABKJ010000755.1, read as the reverse complement.
TTTGATGTATTTTTTAATTAATTTTTTATTGTTTAAACGATTTTTAGTCATTTGAACCATGTTATTCCCATGGAATATCGTGAATTAATGATATTTTATGAATACTATATGGTTTATTTAGTGAACTTCAACAATTTATTTTTTTTGTAATTGTTTGTTTACTGTTTAAACCATTTATTTTGGTTTGAGTCCTACTTTTTAACCAATACAAGCTCTAAAATTATATTTTCTTCTTATTTTTTTAACAATTTCAAAAGTTTAGCCTAAATCTTACTATTTCAAAGTTACTTCTTATTGATTAAACAATTTATTATCTTATAATATCGCGAATTAATGGTATTTTCTTAATTCTTTGGCTTAATTTATGAATGTGAAAAGTAAATTTTTGTTTATTTGATTTGTCTATTTATGGTTTAAACAATTTATAATTGTTCAAATGCAACTTTTGACAGGAAAAAGGGTAGAGAACAGTTTTTGTGTGCTTTTGTTCTATAAGTTCTATAACCTCCTTCTAATTCTTAGATTTTTTAACCTGCTGCTAATAATTAAAAAAGAATTTAATTTGTTAAAAAATTTTATACATTATTTTATAATATTGCAAATTAACGGTATTTTCGGAATTCTGTGGCTTACTTAAAAAATGTGAACATCTATTTCTGAACATATTTGTTATTTTTCATTGTTCTCATTTATTTAAATAATTATTTTAAAATGTTCAGTAATGGGTGTTCACATTTGTTGATTAGGCCCTAGCATTAAAAAAATACCATCAACTTGCGCTATTATAAGATAATAATTATTTTCCAGACAATTTTTAAAACCGAAGAATTAGGAGAAAGTAATGGAACTTGTGGAAAAAATAGGAAAGAAAAAGTGTCTCTAGGCATCTTCGGTCAAAAGTTGCATTCAAACACTTATAAATTACAAATCAAATGAAAAAAATCACTCTTTACATCAGGAGAATGAGCGTGAGAGAATTAGTTTATAAAGCTGGAGGAGAGAGTAGGGCGAGAGTAGAGAGTAGAATGAAAGATTTATTATTATTAAATACATAGAATCTTGTAATTTATTCATTCATGAGGATCTATGAAAAAAATAAGAAAAAAATTACAATTAAGCGCAATATTCCGCAAAATCCTTATTGCACGTGCAGGGGGTGGAAGTCAAAATTGGTAAAAAAAAGCGTTACGTACAACTTGCTCGAAAACTTGATCGGCCCCATAGTAATTAGTGAAATTTTACTGATTTTTCAAAATATATTATTTATCTTGTTCACACGAGGAAAACTTTTTTAATATTGGGATTAAAACAGGACTGAATGATATACATATTTGTTCACGTTTCCGGGACGCATTGGTTGACCTATCCAAAAACCTCCAATGACTTTTCATGATTAAGCAATATAGCGACTTATAAAGTTAAAAGGGGTTCCATTGTCTATATTAGGAAACCCTTTTTTAAATTTAGAATATAACACTATTGTAAGTTAAAAACTTGTTCGTTATAACAAAACACATTGATTGATCTTTTGAAGGTATCTCTGATTTGGTGAAAATAATATTTTCGATAAGAGAGAAACATAAGCTTGAAATATATTGAAAGTGTCCATTTTTTCTTTTGTTAGAGAAAAACTCCCTCTATGAGGAAGCAAATATATTTGATAAAGGAAGCAAAATGCACAAATAAATACACCCGTGGTACTTCGCAGCGGTATTTTTTTATTTTTCTCGCAAAGGATACAAGGCATCATAAAATACTTAGAGGTATTTTTTGTAGTACAGTTTAAAATTATCAAAGTTTTTTCTTAGCTTTTTTTCGAATCTTTTATTGTTTGTAAGAACCATGCGAAAATTAAATTTTTCAACACAAAAATTCTCTTGACCATAAATATAGTTTCGCCCACATAAATCTTATATGATTTCTTGGTCATATTAGTACCAAATTAGCACAACAATTTAAACAAAGCAAACCTAGCGTTTTTCTTTCATGAAAGGCTGATTCTGTGACTTGAAGTTGCACTGCCTGCCTGCCTGATTTGAAATGGAATCGATCAGAATTTTTAGATTAATAATAACTTTTAATTATTATAAATTCAAATAACAATATTACTGCTTTTCTAGAGAGTCTAATAAAGAAATTTTGTTGTTTCAGAAATTGCGTCGTGAGTAAAAACTTAATAATAAAAGTTTCAGACCACGCTATGTACTGCAGCAAGTACGATCAAGAGTATTACGTGAATGGGTATTACGCGAAAGTACCTCTTCGTTGGATGGCATGGGAGGCGATTTTGTTGGTGAGTAGTCTGGAGAATTAGCTTACTGACCAGAATTATAATTTTCTGTGGCAAAATACTTGAAAATTTAAAGGCTTTTGAATTAATATTCGCTCAGAGAAAAATTTGTCTTGAAATAAAAGCATCATCCGAATCATGTGCAAATCTTTTTTAGACAAATAAGTGATGGGAGAACACGTATCTCTGGCATGCGCAGTAGTGATTCCTATGTATTTTTAAGCTTCTTAAGTTGACACATGATTTGAATTCCAAATTGAATAAAGCTATTACATTTTTAAAAATTTTTCATCTTAAGTCTTCTGAAAGTTTTTATTTAACAAATCAACTCATTTCTTTAAAAAAATTCCAAACCTGCTGGTTTAATTTTTAATATTTCACATTCAATGTTTTTAAATTTCAAAAATTTTATATTCAACCAATTTAAAATGATCATGTTATATTGAAAGTCCTTCTAATTCACTAGTTTAAAATTTGAGTCATTTCAATTAAAAATGTTGGAGGCTTTCAAATTACATAAGTTTGAAATGCCTTTGGGACTCATTTTCAAGTTGGAGCGCGCCTGGGGCGCGCGTCTGTCGGATCTCGCGCTTCGCGCTCGGATATTCATTCTTTACACTCAGAATGCTTAAATGAAACTTAAAAAAAAACATCTCTTAGATCCCAGTTTTTTGTGCTTCTCTACACTCTGAATTTCCTACGTAACGCAATATAGTTACATTTCTTCAGACACTCTTTCCTATCTCGCGCTGTTATGCTAAAAATAGGAATTTTTTTCATAGTATTTTTTATGGATAAAACAAGAACTCCTACAAGTCTTCTTTTAGCCTTTTTACGTATCTCACATCTTTTGGCGGAATATAGTAATTTTCGATTTTTGCATGTCAATTTCCAAAAATAAATGTAATACGACGATTTCTATTGAAAAATGGTTCAAAGAATTTTTTTTGGAAATTTTAAAAGCTAAAATTCTCAAATTTGCATATAGTATTTTCGATAAATAAAGCTGAAATGAGAAGTCCTATAAAAAAATCGTTACAAGAACTTTTGTAGGACTTTAAGAAAAATAGAATTGCTCCTCAAGACTTTTTCCCTTATTTTGCAACGTTTGGTTCACAATATGAATTTTTGATTTGGTTGAAAAGGCGGACGTTATAAGTATCGAAAATGAAATAAGGTTATTTTCTATTTTGTTTTATTTCGTTATTCCTTTTTCAAACAATTTTCTTAAATATCTTTAAAAACAACTATTTTTAATTATATTCTTTTTATGGTCCAAATTAATGTATGTATAAATTGCCGTGTTTCTCATGTATATTTTCCACCTTTCTATTTGAAACTAAATAAAATTCTAAACAACAACTTTTGTTCTAAAAATAAGAACTTCAATGGGCCAAACAGCGGTGGTTTGATACATTTTCAAATTTATGATGTCATAGAATACCATTGCCCTTACGTTCCTTTGCTGTACTTTACCTCACTTAATGAATTAATTCAAGTTTTTGAAACCGTTAACGAAAAATAAAATTTTTAATTAATTTGATTTCACTATTAATGTATTAATTCAGGACCTAAAATTGACGTTTTAAAAATAGATCAAGGTCGGTAAACGTTTCATCCGCGGATTGGGGCCCTCCTCAGTTTTAAAGAAATAATTTTTTTAATGAAGAACTATAAAAAAAATCATTTTCTTTCATTGGCAAACTAAGGAGGGCTCCAATCCGCGGCTGAAACGTCGGCCATCCTTGATCTATTTTCAAAAAACGCATATTGGTTCAAAAATTAACATATGAATAATAAATAAACACAAATTGAAAATATTATTTTTAGGATTCCGTAGCCTTAGGCAGAAGCCCTTATGGTTTCGGTCGAGTGTCAATTCTACATAGTATCTGATAGGATAGGAAAGAAGAGGAAAGGAGGGGAGCGGATTTTAATGACTTAATTAACGTTTGAATAGGCTACGAAACCCTTCTCTGTAGGCACATGTCGCCTACTTTAACTAATTGTTTATTAGTGGTTTGAAAAAATATTAAATTGTCAAGTGAGGTACGTATAAACGACAGTGAAGAAACTTAACTTAAACCAGCTTTAACTTAGCATTAACTGAAAATTGAGGTGATTTAACAAAAACTGCCTCAAAAATGAATAATGAAGCAAAAAAAATTGTTCATTGGGTGAATGAAAGACTTTTCGGTCGCGGATTTTGTTCCTACTTGGCGCCTGAGAAAATTTTCTTTTTCATTAAAAATAACTGTAAAAAAAAACTGTCGTTGGTACTGAGAAGGGCTCCAATGCACGGCCGAAACGTCTACCAATCTCGATCTATTTTTAAAACGCCAGCGCAAAAGGAGCTCAAAAAAGGGGAAATAGGGTAATTTTTCACGAAAATAAGGGAAAAAGAGTTAACATTAGCTTTTACATGTAGAAAAGAAGAAACAATCTTTTTAAAATAAATGTAATATTTTTATATAATGTTAAATGATTTTTTTATTATTTTTGCTCATTAAAAAATTGATTTAAAAAATTGATATATTTGATTTGGCAATTTATTTGCGAAGATGTAAAAAAGCTCGACAAGAAAAATTCGTTGAGTGAACTATTTTTATACGTTTAAAATCGTTCTCATATTCAAGAATATTTTATTTTTCAAAAATACCATCATTAATAATAAAGTCGTGATAGTTATAATTATAATTGAATATTTCGTTCCCAGATTTGTCATTTCAGCCTTACTATAATTGATGCTTTGAATGTAAATTACACTTTTCAATTATCTCAAACTTAAATTAAAAATAGTTCAAGTTTGAGCACCTAAATTATTTTAGATTTGAAAATTATATTTCGATTGTATTGATTCAGCGAAAAATTAAACATTAATAAATTTTTTATTGGTAAGCTTTAAAATTCAAGTCTATCAATTTTGAACGTTTGACTTGAAATCATTCATTTAACTTTGCAGTTAATCAACATAGAATATTTCATTTTTTAATTATTTAGGTTTGTACATTTAAATAAAAAATTGTTCACTTCCTAAAACTTCTTTTCAAAATTACTATATATTTTTTAACTGTTCCAATTTTACATTGGATAACCAATGTCTCCAGTTTTTACATTTTCGACATATTTGAAAATGTATGAGCTTTAACTTTTTTTAAAGAGTGTTTATTTTCAATTGTACTTTCAAATATCGTATATTTAAAGGGAAATGGGGAAAAAGGTATTTAAGAAAAGCGAAACGCGGGGAAATAGGGGAAATACTGTAATCCCTGCATCCGATTGTATCAAGTAGGATCATATGTGATAGGATCGGATAGGATATGATCGGATTGGATTGTACATAATAGGATAGGAACGGATAGGATAGTAGAGGCCAGAACCGATTTCAAAAACAGAAAACTGTAACGGGTTTGCTTATGAATATTTTCAGAATTCTTTTAACTGAGTCTTAATATTTTTACCTCAGTTTATTGAAAGAAATCTAATTTTTATTTAAAATTTCTGAAAGAAGAATGCATTAAATATTAGCAATGTTAGAAATACATTAAAATTTGTGATTGTTTCTTTTCCTAATTGGAAAATGTAATAATCTAAATAGATTGGTTCATAATCAACCATAAAATTTTTTAAATCTAAATTCTACATGCGATAGAATAGAAGAGAGGAGGGTAAGGGAGAAATTTGAATGAATTGATTAACGACTTTTGTGATGACCTCCTTATAGGCGCATAACGCCCACTTTGACTATTTTTTAGGGTTTCGTAGCCCCAGGCAGAAAGCCTTTTAGTTCCTGTCGAGTGTCCATCCGTTGTACTTTTTTCCAAGGAGGGGAAGTGAGGGGAAATGAGGGGAGGGAAACTCGTGGGGAAATTAGGAGAGGGAAAGTACGGAAAGGCAGGGGAGGATAAGTAACGGAAGTGAGGGGAAATTGGAGGTGAGAGGAAATTATGGGTTTGGAAGCGAGGGAAAATGAGGGTAGTCGAAGTGAGGGTTGGGAAGTAGCAGAATTTGGGGAAATGAGGGGAAATGAAGAGCGGGAAACTAGGGCAAGTGACCCAGTGGGCAAAAAAATTAAGGCTGTCCCAGATACGTCTTTGGGACGTCCCTAAGATGTCTTTTGGAACATGTCTTTTGGACATCCTAGGGATGCTCTTAAGACGTCTAATGTCATTCCGAAAGATGTCCCGAAAACGTCCTATGTCTTTAGGACGTCGTTAGGGCATCTTTAGGACATTAGACGTCTTAGAGACGTTGTTTTGACTGACATTGGACGTCCTAGGAACGTCCCAAGGACGTGCTTGGGATGTTCATGTTTTTGTGCCCACTGGGGAGGAGGTGAATAAGGGCAAGCGAATTGAGGGTAAGTGAGGGGAGGGAAAGTAAAGGAAGGAAGGAGAGGGTAAGTAAGGGAAGTGAGAGGAAATTAGGAGGGTGGGGAAGTGAGGGGTGATTAAGGTAGTGGAAGTGAGGGGTGGGGAATTAGGAGAATTTGTGGAAAATTAGGGGAGGGTAACTAGGGGAAGTGTGGGTGAGGAAGTAAGGGAAAGGGAGTGTTGGCAGGGGAAGTGAGGAGAGTGGGAAGTATGTGAGGAATAAGTTTGGAAAGGGAAGGGGAAGCGAAGGTTGAAGTTTACGAGTGTAGAGAGGAAGTAGAGGAATGTACAGGGGTGTAGGGGATGGAAAGTATGGGAGGGGGAGGAGGTTTTAACTACATAATTAACGACCTAATAGGCTACGAAACCATTTTTTGTAGGCGCCTATTTTGAATAATTTTTTATTAGTGATTTCAAAAATAGTTAATTCGTTAAGTAGGGTATGTATAAACTACAGTAAATGAACTCAACTTAAAATTCACTTAAAATTGAGGGTACTTATCGAAATTGCCCCAAAGAGGAATAACGAAACAGAACAAAACAAAAAATGTCTGTTGGGTCAATGGAATAACTGCAATTTCTTGTACTGTTTATTTTTGATGTCACTTTATTATCTTCTAAATGAATTTGGAATTTTCTGCAGGGAAAGCAAAGTTGTCAAGCTGACGTTTGGTCCTACGCTATCACGGTCTGGGAGATCCTAACTTACTGCAAGGACATGCCCTACTCAGATTTTACTTCTGAGCAGGTCCTGGAAAATTGCAGCAAGTGGTACCACAGTGGAACCGTTGAGAAGAGTCAACCTCGGATACTTCCGCAGCCACCCTGCTGCTCCAGGGACCTTTATCACATGATGACCAAGTGCTGGAGCAAGCACGCCGAGGAGAGGCCCACCTTCGAGGAAATCTGTCTCTTCCTGAAAAGATTGGGCTTCGATTGAAGTATCGTTCGCTCGAGCAGCGTGGACCAAATCGATTACAATCAGCTAAGAAGCATCCTTCCTCCCAACGAGCCCGGCAGGATGCTCTAGCCACCAAATTATGCTCAACTAGGTTAACCTCCTTCTTCTAAGACTAAGATTTAAATTAAGATAACGAATAAGAATTTTAATGACACTCTGGGAAAAGATCTCTTTCATTCAATATTCGAAAATTTTCTCTAAAAAATAAAAATCCTTTGTCGTTCCGTGGGAATCGAATTCTGGTCTTCCGATTGCCGCACAGTGGGGCAAATTAAGTTTCTCTGGACAAAACAACTTTTAGCTTACACTGTTCATTCGATTTGAAAGTTTTTTTTAAACGAAAGTTATTTAAATTTCTAAAATATTTGTGTGTTTCGATTTTTGATAAAAAATTTGTTCATTTTTTATTTAACAATATAATTTACATTTTCTTAGACTTTTCATAGGAACAATTTTTTTCAAGATTTGCAGATTTATCAAACAAGGTTTTATATATGTGCTACAACTATCAATAAATAATTTCCAATGGGTGAGAATAATTTTAAAAAAATGTATGTCGTTATAAATAAATTAATGTACAGAAGTTATTTTTTGGGACTGGCAAGTTTTAACTTATTCAAATCTAGAGTTTTGGTATAAAATGTAAGACAAATTAATATTTCATGACGATTAACTTAAAGTAGATGCTGTTTAGCAATTGTTTAAACAATTTCCATTAAAAAAATCAAAGTTTTATTTTTCAACGAATACACTGAATTTTAGTTTGCGTAATTGACTAATAATGTCTTTGCGATGACTCTTTACTATGAAACTTTTGTTGTTTATAAACATTGTTTAAATAATTATTAATTATCAATTTGAAAAGTATCATAGCAGAGTCATCAGAAAGACATTATTTGTCGATTTCCTAAACAAAAATTGAGCAGATTCGTTGAAAAATAACGAAACTCTGAATTTGTTTATCAATACTGTTTAAGTAATCAACTATTGTTGTCAATTTGAAAAGTATCATACCGAAAAGTCATCGAAAAGACATTCTTAGTTGATATTCGTTAAAAAATAACCAAATTCTGAATTAGTTTATGAAAATTATTTGAATCATTAATAATTTTTATACATTTTTTAAGTATCATAGCGATGCCATCGGAAAAGACATTCTTAGTTGACTTCGTAAAAAAAATAAGCCTATTCGTTGAAAAATAGTAAATCTCTGAATTTTTGTATGAAAATTGTTTTTAATTCTCAACTAACCGTAATAAAACATGAATTTTTTTCACATTTTACACTAAAATTCTGAATTGAATGAGCTAAACATCGCCAGTACCGAAAAATAACTTTCATTCATTGATTTGTAATTAAAATTTTTTCTTTAAATATGCTTACCCACTGGAAATTATTTCTAGCTAGTTTAAGCACAGAATAGGACCTTGGTTGATAAATCTGAAAATCTTATCTAAAAAGTTTAAGAAAATGTAATTTCTGTTAGTTAAATTCAAAATTTATCAAAAATCCAAACACAAATCTTTTCAAAATTTAAAAGTTATCCAAATCGAATGAATCTAAAAATTAATTTGTCCACAGAAAAAAATTATTTGAATCGGGAGACAGTAGGGGTTTCCCATCTACTTTTGGCAGGTTCCCAATAAAAGTGAACACGTATTTTTTTAATTGGTTAATTATCAGTCTCTCTTAAGATTGCTATAAGAATAACGCGAGAAAAGGAACAAATTTCTGTCAATTTAGTTCTAAATGTCGAAAATATAATAAATAATAGGCGTCCTTTTCAAAATCACATGGAAACTCTTAAAGGATAACGAATCCGTCATTAATTTTCAGTTTCTACCTCCCTAAGCCCTTTTTATGGTGTTACAAAAACCATCAAATGAAAAGGAGCCTTGCGGAACACTAGCCTTATTATACTTATCAATTTTTTCCCATTTTTCATAAATCCTCATGAATAGATGAAATATACATTTTTATGTATTTTTGAACTAATTTTTAATTGTTAAAATAATTATTATTAGTTACCAGTTTTTTTAAATAATTGCTTTTATTAATCGCATTTTCTGAATACCATTACTCCGCAATATTTGTTAAAAAATAATAAACTAAAATAAATAACAAATGTCAGTTAGAAAAAGGAATAATTTAAAGAACTAATCTAGCTTCTTACTGCCAGGAGTTGCATTTAAATAAATTGTTTAGTCAATAAACAAAAAACTGAAGAAAAATTTGACTCTTCACATTGATTAATTGTCCATGTAATTTGGAAAATAAAATTAATTCGCGATATTCCATTAAAAATTAATTGTTTAAATAGACACAAATTTTAGAAATTACTTAACAAATACTTTATTTTAATTTAAACGTTTTATTTCATATTAAAAAATAAAAAACACATGTTCACTTTTTTGGAAACATAACAAAACTGGAGAGAACTATAAACAAAATTCGAAATTTTTGTTTTTTAAGCAGTATGACTAAAGTTTCAAGCTTTTCCACTTTAAAAGTGTACCATTTTTAAAGCCTTATGTTAAATTTTTTAATATATAAGATGTAGTAATAAGCACTACGAATTCCAAATTATTTAGTTTTGAACGCTTTGGTTTAACATTAGTAAATTTTTAAATAAGAATTTAAAACGTTTTCTTATTGTAGATTATCTAATATCCAAGGTTTCGTATTTGAAATGATTAAAATTTAAACACTTTTTTAAACTAAAAATGGCTTACAATTTCATATTCTAAGATTTTGAACAATTAAAATTTAAAACCAAAAAATCTTGAATTATCAATTGAAAATTATTCACTTTTGAACGCTTTCACTTTAAAATTGTTTAACTGAAAATTATATAATTTTGAATATTTTATATTTGAGAACTGTCTAATTTTGAAGGCATTAACATTATTTGACACAGAATGCTTCAAATTTTAAATTATTCAATTTCCATTTTTTTTTTAATTTTTAAACTTTCTTAAGTTGAAAATTATTCTACTTTGAATGCTGCACTTTTAAATTCAGGTTTTAATATTGCAATTTTAAAATGGTCCACATTTAAGGGTTTGAATCTTAAAATTTAACTGACAGACAAAAATGTAGGAAAATCAGAAAAAAAACGAGAAATTTGAGTGACCAATATATATTATTTATTTTTGGTTAAAAATTTATTTGTGTGAAATGTTTATAAACAATCAATTATGAAAAGATCAATTTTTAAAACTCTCTATATTAGAATCAGTGAGAAATGGTTCACTGAGTCAAATCAGTAAGAATTTTCACTGAAAATGATGGAAATCCCACTGATTCAAATTTTGAGGGTACGGAACATAAAATCTCAAAACTAAAGAATTCTAAATAAGTGTTAACTGAGGAGCTTAAATCATCGAAGATTATTACTACCTAATAATCATTATAAATCTGAAAAGTTCAATTTCAAAATGTCCCTTTTTTTGGTCAGTTCAATCAATATTTCTTGCTTCATATAAATTAATTAAAACTATTTTTGTTTTTTAAGAAAGAGCTCTTCTTTCAAAGTGAAAAGTCAATGTTCTTTACTTCGGTCGATTAACGGAAGCGAGCTACGACGATAGGAATCAAACAGTCTTAGACTGTGTAAAGTCGTGTTGTTAGACTAAATCAAAATCCCTAGACGTTGTTTAACACTAATTTCGAGAGCGTTGCTCGCTTTCGGCAAGGATCTTCTTGAATCCTCAATCCTCAATTCATATAATTATCTTCGTTTTCCTCAAGATGTATACTATAATTACGCATTCAAAATTCTTGTAAGTCATATTGAATTTTTACGAGTCCCCAATCTTACTATTAACGATAAAAATAATATAAGGCAACTTTGTAACGATAAAGAATATGTAATCTAAAGTACATGTTTAAGTGGACCTCTGTAAATTTCGACTAATCGTTTTAGTCGTTTAGTGCGCAAACGAATTAACGAAACTGCATGTATTCGAAGTATCTTGTAAATTTTGCAGAATAAAAATAAATGGACTCAAGGCAGGCAAAAATGGAAGAAGGTTATTAATGTAAACAATTTTCAAAACAATGTAGCTTTATTAGCTGTCTAATCATTTTTACTATGTTGCAATAAGTTACCGAAAATTGTTAGTATTTCTCTTAGAATATTTTTCTTTGCCTGAAGCAATTTTGCTTGTCTGGATTCCAAATTACGAGTCGTAGGTATAAAAAAGTGGAGGCACATGAATATTCCGAAAATGTTATGTATCCTGATGCTTATTTTACCGAAATTCATATGACCGAAAAACAATTTTATTTGTCAATAGGTATATTTTTTTATTTATTCGATTTGTCAGTTTTATTCTTCCGAATTACCATCTGTTTTCATTTTTATATTTCCGAATTTAGGGTGTCTATTCAAATCCTAGAAAAAAAATTCCCTGACAATTCCAGGTTTTTTCCAGGTACAATTTTGAATGGTATGGAGCCATTCAAATGTTTCGCATTTTCTAAAACAATCGACTCATAGTATGTATACAGCTTCGCGAGCATATTATAAATAACGTTTTTTTTTCAGTTTCTAGGGGTTCAATTAATATGTTTAATTTAGAAAGCTTCCATTTCTTGAAATTGTCTAAAAAATCCATGAATTTGAATAATAATTCAAACCAATTTTTATTTTATCTTATACTTAAAATTCAGTGCAGATGTAGGTAAAAATGTAATGACGAATAAAAATGATGACATATGACAATTCGGAAAAATAAAAATTAGGGCATATGGTTATTGGATAAAATAAAAATGATGTAAAACAGCAATTTGATAAAATAAAAATTATGTAAAATGGCAGTTCGGCAAGATAAAAATGATGTAAAATAGTATTCCGGGAGAACTGAAAATTATGTAAAATTGTAATGTGGTCACACGATTTTCGGTAAAATAAATATTAAGAAATATAGAATATGGGAAATATCCATGGGTCTCCAAAAAGTGCAATCGGGTGGATCGATGCAAAATCGGTCGAGTTATCATATCGAAATAAGAGATGTTAATATAACTTTTCCATAAGCTAAGAATATTTGGTTCGCACTTCGGGAAATCCGATTACGAAAGCGTTTCTTTCAAAGGAAGACAAAGGAGACAATCAATTTCGTGGATATCATTAACTCGTCGAAAATGAATCTAAAATATCAGATATTTAAGCAAACGTAATTTAGAATACGTTGATATCTATTTTGTTGATATAATTAGTTGCTGTATAAACGCGCATTTGTTATTAGCTAAGCTGTAATACAGTCTGTAAGCTCTTACCATATCGACATTGTTTTATTGCCCTGGAACCGCGTGCATTTTTAAATCACTAGTCTATCCATTTTTATCAAACAATTCGTAGGTCTATAGCTACCATAATCCAAATTTGTAACATGAATTATCATATTTCATCGAAAATTATATTCTTCATATTTCCAGTGTTATAATCAATAAAAATTGTTATACAGTGTGATCCTTTTGACTTTTGCAATAAACACAAGTTGTGTAATAACGATATAAAGTAATTAAACTAAAGAGCACTTAAGGCCATGTAATACTTACACGATTCCTACCTTACCGACGTTTTTTTCACAATAATAATTTACGTCCACATGAATCAAGACATCGAGTTGCAAATTCGGGGCATTAAATTAAGGGCAAGCAAACGTTCCTTTGTGCCTTTCAATTAATTTTCCAAATTCTTAACTAGATACCTTAATTCGTGTGGACGCAAGTTATTAAATTGCGAAAAAAATGTCGGTAAGCTAGAAATCTGGTAATTTTATTACATGAACTTAACAAAAAAAGTCTTTACACGTTTTTAGTTATAAGTAAGAGGCCTTATGTTCATTTCCTTATGAAAATCTTCTAATTTTTGCTCCCACCGCTCTTCGAAGTAGATTCCCAGGAGGAATTTTGACTTCTTTCCGGTATTTATGGCCCATGGCAGATAGTAATCGGTGTATAATTTTCTTTGCCTAAAATAAAACCAACATTTAAATAACTTCTAAAAGAAGATGTTCTGAAAAGGAAATTTTTTTATTCTACTGGAATTATCAATCGCGCGCTATGCGCGCGTGGTTTTTCACGTTGAGCGGAAAAATAATTTTTATTACAAACTACAAATTTTGAGAGTTGACCAAGAAACCGATTCTCTGAGAACGGCAATTAAATCCGAATACAAGAGAAACAAATATCAAGGTCTACGGCTTAATGTACTTTGAATTTAACTATTTCGGATGTATCGAAAAAGAATCTAGAACAAAATGAAGAAATTTTTTTTATTATACAGGATTTTACCAAATTTTATGAAAAATTCGATTCAGTTAAAAAGATATTTAGGACTTTTAAAAGTTTGCAAGAAATTTACAAATGTTTTATAAGTTTTCGGATATCTTTCTAAGTTTTAAAATATTTGTAATCTTATAAAAAATTCCTGAATATCGTTCAAACTGATGCGAATTATTCCTAGAATTTTTAATAATCGTTCAAAATTAAAAAAACTGCCTTAAAATCTTCCACGTCTTTGTTCGACATTATAAAACATTATAAAAATTAAACATAATAAAAATGTTCTATTTCGAATATTTCATTTTTCGGGAATTTTACAGTATCAAAAATTTTATTTTTTGGGATTTTTCCATTGTCCCATTTTTAGAAATCTTTTGAAACCTTAAAAAGGTTTTAAATTTTTAAAAAATCATTAAAGAATAGTAAAAACTATTCTTTAATGATTAATTTTTTTAAATAAAAAATCACTGCAAATTTTCCCAGGAATCTCAAGACATTTTGTTTATTATCTTGAAACTTTTTAAAATCTACAATTTGTTTTTAATTTTTTGAAATCTTTTAAAATTTTAAATTATTTTTAAAACTATTTTTATACTTCTAGAAATCTTTAAAAATAATTCGAATTTTTCATAAAATTTAAAAATAAATGCTGCCAAATTAAAAAAAATGCCTTGAAATTTTGGAGGTTCTTTTTCAACAGAATTTTTTTAATCTTTTCAAATGTTTTAAAAGCTTTTTAAATATTCTATCGAAATAAAATTTTCAAAATAAAAATTATTCCAAGTTTTTATATAAATCTTAAGAAAATTTGTTCATCCTCTTAAAACCTTTCAAAATTCTTGAAAAGCTTATTTATTATTATTATTTTTTTTTTTTTGAAACATGGAAAAATTAAGGAAAATTTACGAACACTGCCTTAGAGCCTTCCAAAATATTTTTTGACATCTTTTGAAATCTTTCAAAATCTTTTTAAATATTCTTTTTAAATTAATGTTTCAAAATACAACATCATAAGAATTTTCCCAGGAATCTTACACAAATTTTTTGATCATTTTTAAACCTTTCAAAATCCCTCAAAAGCTTCAAAATCTGAGTTTTTATTTAAATCTGTTGAAATCTTTTTAAAAAAATGGATTAGTTTTGAATTTTTTCAAAATCCTTAAAACTTAAAAAAATTGCTTTAAAGTCTTCCATATTCTTTTTCGACAATTGTTCAAATGAAAAATCATTTTAAATTTTCCTAGGAACCTCAATAAAAGACAATAGAAAATTATCGAATATGTTTAATTAAATTTTTTTTTTTCAACCAAAATATTTACTCATTAAAAATACAATGATGAAATATCTTGATCAAAAAATTTGTTTTGATGTGCAATTTATTTTTTACAAATCATTGTTTGAATTTATATAACAATAATTGAAAAACTACTATGCACATTTTCGAGAAAAAAAAACTTTTATTGAGAATTTTTTTCAATAATTTTTATTTTTAATTTTAACAATAATTTAAAAAAATACATTAAACATTAAAAAAAATATTCGTTCGTCAAAATATTTCATTAATGTATATTTAATAAATTAATAATAGTGATTAAAAACAAATGTTTAATTCTTTGAATTCGGAAATTTTCTAGTTTCGAGAATTGGACAGTTTCGAATATTTTCAAATTTGGAAATATTATAAGCTGTTGGAGAATTTTATTATTCGGGAATTTTCTTTTTCAAATATTTTTTTTTCAGGAATTTTATTTTTCAAGATTTTTAAGTCGTCCCAAACTGAAAACAGCCAAACACGTTCTCGACAATAATGTATGCGAGATATCGTTACAACAATTTTTTAAGAAAAGGATTTTTAAAAAGTTTGTATGTTTCAAGAAGATTTATGAATCAAATTGAATTTTTGTTTCCTAATTGAAACCCGTGTGGAAAACTGAATGATTAATTTTCAATCACCTTGGTCGAAGTCTAACTGCACCAAAAATTGCACCACTTATACACATGGGAAGTTGTAATTGTAAACCTTCTACCCATTTTACAGCAACTTCTCCAAGCATTGTCGTTGGCATTAAAAGCATTGCATGGAAAATATCATGAACTTCTCGATATCTTTGCATAACGTAGGATAATTCGAAATCTTCAACAAATCGAACAGGTGGCCTTGAATCGGGTGAAACATCCTGTAAAAAACATTATATCTATTCTTAAACTTAAATGATTTACAATTAAACATTTATTAAAAAATTCTATAAGTATTATTTATAAGCTTTTTAATATTTCTTATAAATTCAGATCTCAGCTTTTCGCAATTATAATGACTGTGTAGAAATAGAAAAGATACAAATATTAATAATTTTGATTTCATTTTTCATTCATCATTTAAAAATACAAAAGATAGAAAATGTCTAAACAAAATTTTTAACCACAAGGTATCTGAATTTCACATTAGTTTTCTGTGCACAATTTTAAATCAAAAATAGTCACAGAAATATTTTACATTTTTTGTAATATTTGAAATTTCGAACGGATTTTTCATAAATTCAAAATACTTTTTGGAAATGTATTTTTCCTTTTCTCCTTTATTATTAACTGGTGACATTGAAATGCTTTTGAAATCAGTTTAAAGAATTTTTCGGATTAACAAAAAATGAATTTATAAGCAGTAGACTAAAACCTCCATTTTTACTTCTTTAAATTTAAAGATTTAAGATTCTACGATCATTCTTTTTTTTTCTATGTATGGAAGATTTTGTCAAAAAGTAATTTGTATTGAATAATGAAACCCAATATTTATATCTAGCTAGAAAAAATTGTTTTCTAATAAATAAAAGAGCACACAATTTTTAAATACACTTGAAATTCCAAATTTATTTCCTAAATTTGGTATTTAATTTTGGTTTCATAATGAAAATCAGAAACTTTAAAACATGTACTAGAAATTAAAAAGTAATTAAAGTATTTTTTGTTTTTTTTAAGAAATATGAATTCTGAAATGTAATTTTAAACTTTAGGAATAAAATTCTATTTTACAAACTATTATTTAAAACTAAATTTTAAAAAGTTTTTTTTTAGTAATTTTGAATGTTTTTAAAATATAATTTTACAAATTGTAGGAAGTTCCACTGATGAACAAACCAAGGAAAAGAGTGTTTGAAATATTGAGTGTTTGCAGTTTAAGTAATAATTTTTTGTTCTGTTAAATTATAAGTTTAAAGAAATCTCCACTTTAAATGTTTTTTGGGCAAACACTTATATTTAACTTCAAATCAGGAACTTCTAAATTCCAAAGAAAAAAAATTAAAAGGAAATAAGTAACTAAATTATAAATATTTTTGTACATTATTATTTTTTCTAAATTATTTTAAACTGATAGCAATTTCGTAACATCGATAAAAATCACACACAGACTAGTCATAAGTAGAAATGACAATAAAAAATCTGACGAATTAATTTTCTGCTTCAACCACAAAGAAAAATATTTAAGGTCATGTAATACGTAACCGATTCCTGCTTTACCAACATTTTTCCGAATTAAAACACTAAAATGAAAGCTTTCAACACTTTTCAATTACAATTGTTTAAATTAAATTTCGTTAAACTGCAAAATATCCCATTTTAAACCTTATTAAATCGAACAGTTTAAAATTTCTGATTGAAGAATAAATCAACAAATTTTCAAATGTTCCAAATTATATAACTTTAAGCAATTTTAAGTTGAAAACATTAAAAATTGAAAGATAAAAAATTAATTTTTTAATTAACACTTTTTGGATTAAATTTTTTATTATTTTTATTTTTTAATTAATAATTGTTTAATTGGTACTTATACATCAAAATTCAACACTTTCACTTAAAAATGAAAAATAGAACAATTCAAATTGTAACGCTGAAAGTTGAAATTATCACTCTGAAATTTAACGATTCAAGGATATTTCAAACAATTCAGTTTTTCATATTTGATTTAGAATTTCTCATTTTAAATGAGCAGTCAAATATTTCTAATTATTAAAAAATTGTTCTTTTTTTAATTAAAAAATGGCAAGTCCGTACGTTTAGACTCGACTGCGTTATACGTGTACATAAACGTACGAACTGTTTCAAATGGAATTAAAGCGTTTAAATATGAATTTATTATTTGAAGATATTTTTTAATTCACAATAGTTTATAAAGTTTCATTCTGACGTTTAAAACTTGTTTGAGTACTAAGGCTTCTGAGTTGAAACAATTTAATTTTAAACGTTAAAATCGATAATTGTTTTTAAAACAAAATTCACTTTCTTCTTGAATTCTCAACAGTTGAAATCTAAAGAAAATTATGTTTAACTGTTAAAAATCCAACTGTAAAAAATTCAAGAAGAAGGCGAATTTTGTTTTACTCGCAGTAGGGAATTTATGACATTAAAAAATCCTAACTCTGATCATCTCATTTTAAGCCTTTAAAACTGTATTCTAAAGTCCTTTAAATTAAAAATGCACGCTTGAAAATAAAGAATCAAAATTGAAAATTTTTAAAGTTAAAGATTTTAAAATTACGCATTTCAAACTGAATGATTTCAAAATTGAAAAAGTTAACAATTAAACTTAACATTAAAAACAAGTTGAAATCAAACATATTTTAAATTTCATCATATCATGTGATTGGCTAGATGTTTTTCTAAAAATTTTCAAAATTCCCGGTCGAAAAATAAATTCAGTCGTTTCCCGGTTTTCACGGCTTCCCGGTCCAGCAGCCACCATGAACACACAAATTGAGATATCGAGTAAAAAGTTTGGAAAATTAAATGAAAACCACAACGGAATTACAAAAATATATATGTTGGGACATTTTTTGTATTTTGAGAAATTTAGGACCATAGAAACGTTCCTTAGTGCCTTGTATTTAATTTCCCAGATTTTCCACTCGATAACTCAATTCTTGTGGACGTGAGTTGTTGCGGAAAAAATGTCGTTAAGGTAAGAATCAGGTAAGTATTACATGGCCTTAACAAGACCTAAAGAAATCTTATCTTACATTGACTTCCAAAAAATCAGAGTAAGTCTTTCCAACAGTTCCATCTGGCAAACTTTTAAGAGCCAATAAATCGACAGTAGTTGAATGAATTCGAGGCTTCTGATCAAGAATTCGTTGTCCTTCCGGTGTGGTTTGCAATTGTCTCAAACAGTGAAGCAGTGCTTTTTCACCAGTAGTTTCTCCAAGACAAGCTATCATATCACCTCGAAATGGATTCGTCAACGAAATTACAGCAGAACCAGCTGTAAGAACCGACCGCTGCAATGGAGTCAAAGCCACATGCTCTTTGGTAAAAAAATCCTTGTAGGCCTCTTGACTATAAAGTCTTCGGAACATGAAACTACCTGAAACCGATCAAGGAAAAAGTAACATTCGGACAGTTGCCTATAAACAAGATTTATTGTATTCAATTGTATACATACGTAGAAATAACGTTTCTCACTAACAAAATGTATCGTACAATTTTACAATTATGAAATGAAGCTACGGATTCATTTGGTCTAGTTAGCCATTTTTCTATGGCACGTCATCCTGGCAGCAGTAACTTTGCTTTGGTACATGTAGCAGACATAGGTCTCTATTCGCCTTCTAAATTCTCATTCATACACACGATTTCATTCAATCAAAAGATTTCAAATTCCAACTGAAAATATCTGCTATTCAAAAAAAATCAAAAGATTTGTGCAATTACTTTTTTTTCTTTTGTTTTTCTAAATAAAAAAGTCTACAGTCGAAAGGACTCCGGGTGGCTGTTTTAACCAAAGAAAAAAATTTCCGGTTATTTCCACTTTTTAATTTACATTCTTCTAGTTAAATGCAGTTAAACTCCAAAATTATAAATTTTAAACTTTTATAAATTGTACGGTTCAAAGATTCAGATTCAGTTAAAAAAATATAAATCCACGTTATCATGTTCAATGCTCTAAATTGAAGAATCAATCAATAAAGTAAATTTTCCAAATTATATCATTTTAAGCATTTTTAAGGTAGACAAATTAAAAATTGAACGATTACATTTTTTTCAAACAGTGCACTTTTTACATGAGATGTTAAATAATGTTCATTTTAAGCAGTTTCAAATCAATAATTGTTCAATTGTTATTTATACAACAAAATTTGTTTACGTTTTGATATATTTTTAAATATTCTCTTAAAATTATTTTTTCAATATAAAAAATAATTTTTGATTTTCCCAAGAATATTATTATTAAATAATTAAAACCTTTGAGAATCCTTAAATAGCCTCAAAATTTTATTTCAAAATGATCAATAATCTAGAATTTGTTTTTAATTTATTTAAATCATTTAACCTTAGAAGCTAAATAATTTTAATTTTAAGCAGTTTCAAATCAATAATTATTCAATTGGTATTTATACAACATTTTTTAAATATATTTTTAAATATTCTCTTAAAATTATTTTTTCAATACAAAAAATAATTTAAGATTTTCCCAACAATATCAAGAAAAATATTTTATTATCTTCAAAATCCTTAAATAGCTTCACAATTTTATTTCAAAATGATCAAAAAACTAGAATTTTGTTTTAATTTTTTGAAATCTTTTCAAGTTTTGAATTATTTTTTAAATTTTTTCAAAACTTTTAAATTTCTTTCAAAATATTCGAATTTTTTAAAACATTTTTTTTAATTCTGCAAAATTAAAAAATTGCCTTAAAATCTTCCAGATTCTCTTTTTACAATTTTGGAAATATTTTTACATATTTTCTTTATATTAATTTTTCAAAATAAAATAATTTTTAATTTTCCTAGGAACCTGAAGAAAATGTGTTTATTCTTCTGAAACCTTTCACAATTCTTAATAAGCTTCTAAATTTTTTGTTCTGAATTATTTAGTGTTCTATTGTTATTTATACATCAAAGTTCAACAATTATTTCACTTCCAAATAATAATTTTTTTAAAATAGAGTAATTTAAATTGCAACGTTCAAATTTTAAATTTAGCTCATTGACATTTTAACGATTCAAAACGTTCTATTGCAAACAATTAAGTTTTAAATTGTTCAGTTTTGAATATTTGACTTATAATTGCTGGTTTTAAGTGAACAGTCAAGTACTGCTAATAATTAAATAATTGCTCTTTTTCTTAACTAACAAATTTCAAATTGAATGGATTAATAATGGAATATTTTAGACTGAAACAATATTTGAATAGAATTTGAAATTTAATAAAAGCGTTCAATTATGAATCTATCAATTTCAATTTATTTTAAAATTGAAAATAGTTTATAAAGTTCCAATTGGACGTTTACATTTGCTTAACCACTGAAGCTTTTGAATTGAAATAGTTAATTTTGAACGTTAAAATATGCAAATTCTTTTATTTTGATCGGATTCAGAATCGTCTTGTAAAATGAATTATGGTTCTGTTGATCAACTAAATAATTTTTTATTAAAAATTTTCAATTTCAAACGCTTTTAATTTTGAATGGTTTAAATCTTTAAAAATTCATTTTAAAATTCTTTAAATTAAAAAAATTACTCTTAAAAATTAATATCTGAAATATAAGAGTTTTGAAGTAAAAGATTTTAGAATTACACATTGTAAACTGAATGATATCATAATTGAAAAAGTTAACAATTGAAATTAATATTAAAAAAATGAAATCGAATTTATTTTAAATTTGTAAATAATATCTCAAATAGATAGATAGATTTATCTTCAATAATGTGTAAAATTCTCGGTCAAAGAAAAAATTCACTGTCATTTCCCGGATTTTCGCGGCCTAAAAAAATGCCCGGTCCAACGGCCACCCTGACTGGACTTTTAAATTCTTGTCTTATCTTTAAAATCGTTCGATTGAAATTCGAAATAGTCACATTATGTACATTTGTCTAAAAAGTGAGATTTCTTACAATTGAGGATCCGTCAGGAGTGATCGTAAATTGATTTTTCGTTACCTATTATTTTCTGATTTTACGAAAAGTAAATTTCTAGAGGCACCTAAATTAATTAATACAATTCTTAAAAGAAAAATCTCTTGTATTTAAAATTCGCTAATTACAGATTTCTAACATTTTTCTATGTACAATTATTTACAATTCATAGAAATTGTATGAATACATCGAAGATTATTTCCCTTAATCAAATTTTTAAAATTCCTATTCGCTTCAAACCAAAGCAATTCAACCTATATAAATTATTACAATAATTATGCAACACCTAGAATTATTATGTACAAATATTTTCAAATTGACTCCTATATGCCCATGAAAACCCACAATTTGGGTTCTTCATTCAAGGAACATTTGCGTATAAAATAAATATTCAGTAAAGTTAAATGAAGCTAAAAATATGGCATCCTATTGTATATTAGGGCGTAGCGTGTAAAATTTGGTCCTGAACAAAACAACAAAATATTCTGAGGAATTCCACCAAAATTGCCCGGAAAGACCGAAAAAAAACATATTTTTCTTTGCATACTTCAAAATTATTGGTTGTATTAAAAACTTGTGAAAACCAAATTTGTAGATCTCTATGAAATACGCTTTTTTTCATTAAAACAACCCAATTCTTGACAAGTAAGTTCGAAAAATTTTAACAATTTTTACAGGAAAATACAAATCGAGACAATAAATTGTAAGAAAAATAACAGAAAATTAGAACTTTTGTCTGTTATTTTCATAAATTTTGTACTTTTCATATCGTACCACAAAGTATACAAGAATTTGCCATTTTTTCCTCCAAAAAGTTGTTCCTTTTTGAACCGATAACAGGATGATAAAATATTTGCAACACTAAGGAGATAATGTTACATTATACTGTATTGTTACAAAAGATTTTTAGGTTAAACTTAAAGCTTCAACTTATAACCTTCACTTTTTAAAGAATATTTCGTTTAAATATTTGTTATCCTAGGTCGAAAATAAAATAAATGTTTTGATGGAAAAACTGTACACTCCTGTATACTTTCTTGTAAAATATGAAAAATAAAATAAAATATAACAATATGTAAGAAATACTCCGGAAGGGTTGTTTTAATGAAAAAAAGTAATCGAACAAGAAGGATGCATGTCATATATATCTACAAGCTCCATTCAAGTAGGTTTTAAATACAAGCAACAATTTTGAAGATCAAGAGAAAAATGTTTTTTTTTTTGTTGCGTTTTCCGGGCCATTTTGCAAAATCCCTACGAAAATTGTTTTGATTGAGACCAACTTTTACACAAATGCTTTTTAGGTGAAAACGAAAGGAATACATCTGGGTCTCCCGTTTTCTGACATTTGTATTATGCGCTTACGCCCATTCCTAATAAATATTCTGAAAGCACTAAAGGTTATCAAAGATAAATTGTTGGCATTTCCGGAATGCAGATACGTAACTAGAACGTACTCTAAAATTTAGAGTAAGATAATTAAAATGGCAAGCAGCGTAGACGGTTTATATTTCTGACTAGACAACTTATTTGTCTACCCAAACATTTGCACTTACAATGCAATACCTTATTTATAAAATCACAATATGTTCTATCGTGGGATTTTCAATTAACTAAAAGTAATGCTTATTTCAGAGCGAATTGTACTTCTCTATGAGATTTTCCGTTTGTAAATTAAATTTGTATTGCACTTATGAATATTTGACACTAACAATAGTCAGTGATACGAGACATGTTTTCAAATACGTAATTACATAATTATTAAATAATTAATTAACAGTTAACAGTTTGCAGAAACAATAAAAAGTAATTTCTGGAAGATTAGGTAATAATACTGGCGATAGGAAGCTTGATTAGCGTTTCGTTTGCAGAAATATCTGTATTATGCTGAATTTTTTTGACGAATAAAAATAAAAAGTAAAAGTGTAAATAATGATTCTGCAATGCTAAACTGAATTCTATCTATGCTGCGTAATGGGTGAGAATTGCTTCTGAAGATTAATTTCCTATCTCTGAAGGACATCCATCATCCTTACATCATCAGCTACATTTAGAAAAGTAGCTGGCGAGAAGATAATTATATACATTTCTCTATATTAATTTAATCAATTAACAACAGAATTTACATTTCTCTAAGATAGCTTAGGAAATTAAAAAGAATCTCATTAAAGAGTTTAAAATTTGGCAATTTAAAATACTGCATATAGAATTTTAGTCAATACATTCACTCAACAATCGAAAAAGGATTTCTCATCCAATATTTAAAAATGTAGACCCATTTTCTTTAATTTTATTCAGTGCCTCCTAAAAGAATGACCAGAAATTGAGTATTTCCGAATGATTCAATTTACGTCCACCCCGTAAATGGCTTATTTGATAACTAAAAATCGATCCTCCTCAAACGAGAAGGATTCCTAAAGATCATACAATTTCAACCTTCGAAATGATTTCTTCTCTCAATGGAGAATATTTTGCTTCCGCAGGTTCGACCTTTTTGCGAAAGGTGACCCACGTGTAAACTAAACTACCTATCACACTCAAATTGAGCCCTATGAAATTTAACCACGAAAAAATATAATCTCCTCCTATAACCATTCCGAGGTAGGTAACGCAAATATTTTTTAAGCAACCGATAATCGTGGTCGTTAATGCCGAATTATAAAGCGTACAAAGAATCACACTATACGAAAGTACGAAGCCCATAATGCACGAGAGTAAAAATTGAAGAAGAAAGAGAGGATCGCTCCAGTACGCGAATCCGGTTACTTTTTCGATATCCCCTGACCACCAGGCAATGAGGATCGCTGGTGTGATCATAAATAGGGAATTGTAGTACATCAAGCCGTACTTTCCAAGTTCCTTTGAGTCCAATTTTTTCTTCATGTAGACACCATTGGCTGCGGTGAAGATGTCGTTGAAAAGAATAAAGATGTAGCCCTCCAAGTTGAAGGCGAGATCATTGGAAGCAGCCAGAAGAGCACCCAGGACCATGGTATAAACACTAACCTGGATGTAGCGTTTTAAAGAAGTCATATTACCGAGGGAATTTTGTCAAGAAGCTGCAGGCTAGGGCGTATTGTACAATGAAAATTTCAGAAAATGAAAGACTCTAGGGTCCTATTCTTTTCCTTTTTATCTAAAAAGCAAATCTGTGAAATTTGGTCACAACAAAACCAGTTGGCCCGGAAAATCGAAAAACCCGTTTTTTTACTTGCTTCAAAATTAGGGTCGATTGGGGTGAGTGTGATAAAGAGAACATGTTAAATTTAAAAAATGTTGTTATTAACTTTGTATGATATATCATAAAGATGATCTCTTATTATTTCTAGAAGAAAGGTGGCGGACATTAGTTATTGCTTTAATAAATTATTTTTAAAGAAACGGAGATGCTTTCAGTAAACTCCGATTCGTAATTGTGTCAATTGTGAATGTTTTTTTAGGAATGAAGGAAGATATTATATTTTCTTTTATTATCCGTTGTTTTTTCAAAAACTGTACATTTTTTAAAATAATAAATTATTACAGGTTAATTAAAAATCGGACTCAGGGTAAGTGTGATATCTGTTTTTTTTTTTTCATTATGAAATACGAAAATCGTTAAACTGTTAAATTTTTAGTTGGGGAGGTTCATGAACCTCATTTTTGCAATTAAAATGTACTAAAACGTAATAATAATTATTGAATAATATTTTAATACATACATCTACACAGACAAATAATTTTTTAATTAATTTAGAAATCATACAAATTAAAATAGGTAAGTTTTTCAATATCACTGAACCTTCATACCAATTTCAAATTGTTATTTTCATTAATATTCTTATGAATGACAACAAATTGAGAGCAAACATACATGATAAGAATCAGTGAATGTTTCATTAACAGTTACGGACGTACAATCTTATAAAATTTGGATTTTAGTGTTCTTTTAGCATGTATCACACTTACCCGTAACGACGGAAAATCTGAAATCGTTGGCATACTACCGAAAATTGAAAATATTTCTTCACGTAAGTTTTTGTTGATTAAAGAAGGGGACAATTAAAAGTAGAAAATACAAAGATAATTTTGATAAAATTTGAAACAAGAATCTTCTCAAATATTTTAAATATCATTAATCAAAGTATAACTTTGTCATTTCGTATCACACTTACTTCTATCGACCCCCGATCTCTATAAAATACATATTTTTGGTTGTACATATTCATTTTTTTTCATTGAACAACCTTCTCGAGAAAAATCGAAGAAAGGGTGAAAAAAATTGAACTTACTAGCGGACATCATGAAAAAATATATCACCATTTTGACCCTTAAACACCCTAATTCGTTTTTATTAATTTTATTTTTTTTAATGTAATTCAAAACTTCTCAAAACTTATTCATTTTTTTAAAATTCAAATACATTTTTTTTAATCCTCAGTGGAAAAACGTCTACAATAAAGAAGTAACAAAAACTGCAAACATTTTTACAGAAAACAAGAAATAAATACAATAAATTACAGTAAAGTACAACATTTGTCTATTATTCAGATAAATTTGGTACATTTTTGTACTTTGTTGCTAACTATGTTATATATTGTTATACTTTATTGTAATTGTTATATGTAACTAGAAAGTACAAGAATTTACACTTTTTACATCAAAATATTTAAGTTTTTCCATTAAGGATGACAAATATTAAAATTCAATAATCTTTATAAAATAGAAAAAAAATTTAGTTTTACTGAAAGTTCTGAACCTTCAACTTTTTTTCTTATTTTTTTTTAGAGATTATTGCATCTTAACATTCCATAGTTCAAACGTAAAAGCATTTTTGTAACAGTAATCAATTGCATAGATTAACGTAAAATTATCTCCTTACAGCGTTTTAAATTATATTTTATCATCCTAGGTAGAAAAAGAACAACTTTTTGTATTAAAAAATTGTAAAATCTTGTATACTTTCTTGCAAAATATTGAAACTGCAATAAAATACGACAATATACAACACTATGGAAACAAATTTAAGTACAAAATTCGTCCAATTAATAGAAAAATGATTAATTCTCTGTAACTTTTGTTTTCATTTACTGTATTTATTCTCTTTTTCCTGTAAAAATGGTTGTCGTTTTTTGAACTTATTTATAAAAAATGTCCATCAATGGTCAAAGGCAAATGAAAACAAAATGTTTAATTAATTTTTGTTGAATTTTAGATAACAAACAAAAACTACCAATTGAGGGATTTTAAGAATTGAGAATGGTGATTTATATTTTTCACGAAATCTACTGGTAGGTAAAATTAAAAATGCCCACTGCTTTTGAAAAATATCCAAAAAATTTGGTTGACTTTTTTACCCATTTTTCAATTTTTCTCTAGAAGGATTGTTTCAACGAAAAAATTTACACAGCCGCTTTCTATGCAGAGAGGAAAAGAATAGGACGCCAGAGACCTTAATTTTCTGAAATTCGTATTTAACGCTTCGCCCTAATGCAGGTTTATAATCAGAATATTACTGTTCCTTTTTTATTTGCGAGTTTATGAACATTCTTTATGTGTTTAAAATCAATTTGAAAGATAATGCAGATCTGCGAGCGACTACTTTTATAAAATAAAATATGAGAACATTTTTATTCAGATATCAAGATATAGTAATTTATTTAATTCAAATGCTTCAAATTTGAAACTAAACCATTTTAGGTTTCGAAAAAAATTAACGTTTGTCAAAAAATTCGACTATTTCTGATAAATTCGAAGAAATTCTATTAATTTAGAAAAATAAGAGTGAAGGCTGAACAAACTGGAAGTTATTTATCATTGAAAAAATTATACTTTCAAAGTCTATTCACGTCATTAATTAAAGTATTCAAATCTGAAAGAGTGTAATCGTCGAAACGTTCTCCAAAGGTTTATAATCTGAATGGATTAATGCCTGATTATAAAAAGCGATTTATTAAAGACGGACATTTAAAACTACTAAAAAATGTTCATGTAGCTGAAGTTTGAAATGTTGTACAATTATTGAATAATTTACAATTGAAAGCGTATGAAATTGATCAATTTTAAATTGAGATATTCAAAAGTGTACAATATAAAATTAAAGTAATTTGAGATTAAATCATTTTTAATTGAAAACTCTAAAAATTTAACAATCTCAGATTGAAATTTTTTAAATTTGACAGAAATTTCGGTAAAAATAGCCGGACTTTTTCGGTACTTCAAGGCATGTGAAATTAGATAATAAGAAATTAAGGAAATTCTAAATTAAACTATTTCGAATAGAAAAAAATCATAAATATTGAATAATTTTTTAATTAAATTTGAACAATTTTCAATTGGAATATTCAAAATTGTATGGTTTCAAATGAAACCTAGTTATTCACCATGAGGAGTATATTTGTCAAACAATTTATCATATAAGTGTCAAGATAAAAAGGATTTAAAAAGCTTGTTAAACATAGCGTTACAAAAAAACATTGGATGAAGATGGAAAGTTAAAAACTTCTTATAAAATTGTTTCTTTTTTAAATAACTTGACTAGACTGAATTATTTCAAATTAAAAGCGTTTTAAAGTGAAATAACTTTCAAGCCAAGGACTCACTTCAGAGATAAAAAATAGTATCAATAGTGTCACAAGTTTGAAAAAATAGTATCATAAAAATTTTCAAGTATTAAACCGTGCAATGAAAAATTATCTTTATCTTTGAAGAAAAATTTCCAGTTTTCTGAGCTAATATTTTAAAAGTATTAAAAATGAACTTTAATGTTTATTTAAAATGTTTTTTTAGCCCATAAATTATCAAAATTCCTATTTATTTATCACAGGCTTCACAGTCTTTTCCCTATTCTCCTCTTTTTCAAACTTAATTAAAAGAACCCAATTTTGTTAAAAAGTCATAGTTCTTGGTTGAAAATTCAACCATTTGTTTGAGACTGTTTTTCTTTCTTGCCCAACAAATCTTTCTTTTTGTTGAAAATTCAAATTTTGTTGAACATTCGTCTTTTTGGTTTGAGAATTTATCTCTTTCTGCAGAAATTTCACATTTTTTGGTTAAAAACGTAATTGTCTGGTTCAAAATTAATATGTTTCAGTTGAAAATGAACTTGTTTGTTGAAAATTTAACTGTTTCGTAGGAAACTCGTATATGAAGCTTGCAAATGCAACAATTTGGTAGAAAATTTAACTTTTTAGTTGAAAATTCGTCTTTTTTGAGAAAATATTTTTTTTTAGTATGTGGTTGAAAATTCGTGTTTTTTTTTGTTGTTGTTAAACCTACCTGTTTTTTATTTATAATTATGAAATTTTTTTTGAAATATGTATCAACTATTAATTTTTTCGCTGCAAATTCATCTTTTTAGGTTTAAAATTCAACTCCTTGGTTGAAAGTTAAACTAATTTTTTGAAAGTTGATTTTTTTGGTTGGAAATTCATAATTTTAGTTGAAAATTCGTTTTATTCTTAGTTCAAAATTAATTTTTTTTCACTGGAAATTGAATTATTTTATTAAAAATTCAATTGATTGGTAGAAAATTACCGTTTTTATTGAAAATTCATATTCTCGGGTTGAAAATTCGAATGTTTTGTAGAAAATTCGTCTTTTTACTCATTATATTCAACAATTCGATAAAAGATTAAACTGTTTTGTAAAAAATTATTTTTTCTTATGGAAAATTAATTGACTTAGATGAAAATTTAACTACTCCACCTTTGGTTAACAATTTATCTCTTTTAGTTTAATAATTGAACTATTTAGTTAAAAAATTTTATAAACGAAAATCATATAAGATAAAAATTAATCGCATAAAATTTTGACTAGTCTTACATTTATTGTTCAAACTGCTTATTAGAAAATGTATGTAATGTGTTGAAAATTCGTCTTATTGGTAAAAATCTTCTTGGTTGAAAATTTATCCATTTGATGAAAAATGTATGTATTTTGTATAGAATTCATCATTTTTGGTAAAATTTAACAGAAACTATACAAATATAAACTAAAAAATTAATCAAATTTTTTTAAACTACTACTACTTTTCACACTACTTTTTAAATTTTCGTCTACCGATTAATATTCGTGATTTCTCCCGGTTTAGAGAAAAATATATTCTCTTTGCGAAGCCCACAGTTTTTCTCACAAAAATGATCAATTGTGGAAGTCGATAATCATTAGCAAACCTTTTTACAAGAAATCTATTGACTTTGAATCATACAAATAATTTAAAAATTCATTATCAAACCAACTTTGAAATATTATGTTTTAAACATTTTTGAAAAAATAATCAATAATTTCGAATTGTAAGCATCTGAAATTAAAAAAGTACATATATAGAACGATTTTGTACAACTTAACTAGAAGGAGTTGAATTGTATAATTTCTAAGTCGAAGCGCTAAAAATTGAACAATTTTATTTTGAATTGATGAATTACGGAATTGAATGATTTCAGGTTAAAATTTCAAAAAAAGGATAATGTCAAAACGGCACAAATTGAATATTTTAAGCTTAGAATTTTCGAAATTGGATCATTTAAAATTTAGACAAAATTAAAATTGTATTATTTATAATTAAAAGCGTTTAAAATTAAATAATTCAAATTTTTGCATTTGAATAACTTTAAATGCAAAGCGATTAAAATTTGACAATTTGAAATTGAATTTTTCAAAGTCGAAGTTTTTGAAATTATAGAATTTTAAATTGTTATTACATAACATAATGATAATTTAACATTAAAGCTGATTAGACAAGATTTTATAAAATCAAAAATTGAACTGAATTATTCTAAAAAAAAAAATGAAAATTAATAGTAATTTTAAATGGGAAACATTAAAAATGTAAAAATTTATATTCCGGAACGTTGAAACTTAAACGAATGCGAACTGAATTTAAAACTGAAAAAATTTTAATCGCCAAAAATTGTGATATTATAACTTTTTTATACTCAAACCCTTTAAATTTTCAATTATTGGATGTGCATAAATTTAAATCGCCCAAAAATTATGATTTTTTAAATTGCTAATTATACTTTCAAAAATTCAACCGATTTAATTTTAATTGCAAAATAAAACCTATGAAGGGGAAAAATGAAAAATTTAACGCTCGACATGAAAATTCAGAACTGCAAAATTGTAACCATTTAAAATTACCGAAATTATTCAGTTACTGATATATCAATTTTATGGTAAATAATTTATCTTTTTGATTGAAAATTAATCTGTTTTGGTTGAGAATTCAACTGTTTTGTTGAAAATTTACCCTTTAGTGCCATTTTTTTCGAAATAGCAAACTAGTGTTACCGCTCAAAAAGTGTTAAATAGTGTGGTTAGTCCGAGGCTTGAATTTGGAATTTAACGTTCAAAGGTGAATAATGTTTTATTGAATCCCTTGGCCTAGGGAGTCTAAAATGTGCAAATTAGTTTAAAATTGAAAAGCAAATGAAAAAATGAAAGTGCTCAGAGATATCAGAGACAGTAACATTCAGAATCTAGAAAACCCTTTTAAAATTCTCGAAAACAGAAGATAAACTACCTGGATGGAGGCTCGAGCCTTGATTCCGAGGATGTAGAATTCGGCGATCATCGTCATGAGGATGCTGAATCTTCTGAGTGCAGTAAACATAGGAAGACTAATCTGCTTTGTTCCCCCAAGTCCAAAAATCATATTGCCGATGTAGATGATAGGCAGGGGCCAGATCTTGGTCAGGGTGGAAGTTTCTAGGCTAGGGAAGTCCACGTAGCGGAGCTTCTTCGAGACGAAGAGGACTAATATCGTCGCTACCATCTGCCCGATGCCAAGAAATTGAAATGACGGAAAACCGAAGGTCGTCAACACTGTTTTGTTCACCACGGTGATCATAAACGACGAAACCCCATAAAACAACGCGGAACCGACCCGAGCAAACACCGGATTATTCTGGTTCGCCGTCATCGTCGGCTTCATTTTTGCCCTAGGTTCTTCAACCGGGCTTGTGGAGATTTTCTTTTTAAATTAGGAATACATGACCTCGACGGGAGAGCTGAGTAAAATGCACCAAAATTAACGTACACGGTGATAACCTTATCATCCTCGTCCGTCCTGGCTTGAAGGGTTGATGCGCTTCGAAACTTCCGGAGACTCTGGAGAGACGAAGACAGTATTTCTTATCAAACTCGGGTTATCATGAATACTAATCTGTAGTTAAATTAGAACAGTGTACGGCGTTGAAAATTGAGGAAAACTGAAAGAAAGTGAGTACACGTCACGCTTGGCGCCCTTGGCCCGGCGAGTGTTTTCTTTTGTGGACACCACGTCCCTCTGGAGACACTCGTGAGAAGCAGCAGCTTCACAGAAATAGTTTTTTTTTTTTAGATTTTCTTAAAAGTTACATACGCTATTGTTGATTTTGTTAATTATTATTTGAGTTCCGTTGACTTTTTTTAGGTAACTCTCTATTATTTCTAAATTTGATAAGTAGTATTCAAAATTGTTTAAATAAACATGTAATTCCTGCGCGGGAAATTCAATTGAATTCTAGCAGTCGACATTCGAGATTTCCGTAGCAGACAAAAATTCTCTAATATGACATCAGATGCAGGGGACGCAGCAGACAACAAAAATATCAAAAATATTAGTATGCCGTACTAACCTTAATAATGAAGTTTAATTTGGTTTTCTTGTGCAGAAAGTAAGCATTTATAATCGTAATGCTATCTTTAAAGCAATATTGCATAAAAGAATTTTTTTAAATGATACCCTTTGGACGACATAACCTTAAAAAATGATATAACCCAACATATATAACCTCACATTGTTTATTTTTATTTTGTTTAATATTTATAACATTTTCGACCATTTTAATTCAACAAAATATTTTCAGGTGATTTTTGGAATATTTCTGAATCATGGAGCTTGCAAAATGTATTTCTCCATTTATTAAAACGTGTCCTGAAAAGACGATACCTGCAAGACTTTTCGCTACAAAAGTACAAGAATTGCTAAAAATTGGGTAAGCACCTAACTTTGATCATTAATTAGAAAAGTTAAAATTTTTAGTTAGAAACAATATTTATGATTGTTTTTTAAACTGGATCGCTAGCCCGGAATTTTTTAAAGACCAAACAATGAAAATGAATGCAATTTTTACCGTGAATTTTTCTATATAATATTTTTAAGTAGCAATAATAATCAATCTAAATATTTGAAATGTTTTGTATTCAAATGTGCCTATCGCAGAATGGTTTCTTTGAATGTTTGATCAGCTAAAGTTGAAGTAATTTTATTATTTTGTTGATAATCCAACAATTTTGTTAAAAAATCATTCTTTTTAGTTGGAAGTTCAACTGTTTTATTGAAAATTCTTATTTTTGGGTTGAAAATTAATCTATTTTGGTGGAATTTGTATCTTTTTTGGTTGAATTAAACTCTTCTTGATTTAAAATTAATTTTTTTGGTGAAATATCCTGTTACATTTTTCGATGAATTATTACTTAGTTGAAAGCGGAACTACTTTTTTAACTAGCTGTGAATTCGATCTCGAGTGTTTCCACTTTATTTGTATTTATATTTATATGGTGCTCATTTCACGAGCACTTTGCTTCCCCTTAGCAAATGTACTTTCTTCCTCATAGAGGAAGCATTTGTGATTTTTTAAATAATAGATAAACTAAGATTTTCATTTTGATCAATTTAAGCATAGAAACAAAAAATACGAAATTACAAAATAATACAAAATTTGTTGTTAATACAATGACAAATCAGACAAATCAAATTTTATATTTAAAATGGTAATTTTTTGAGCTGGAAAAGGAAAAGCGGAAATTCTGTCGCACCCTATCCCTTTCCCAGCTTGATGCTAAGTTAATTCAAGTTAAATTTGATTTATGTCTATGGAACAAGTTTTTTCCTGTTGAGAACAGATGTTTCAAATATTACGAATGACCATAACTTTCTTACTCTTCAATAAAGTGTATTATTATTATTATAGGTCAATCGATTTGCATCGAATCAAGGAATCTTTTCCCTTATTGCATCAATTTTTTTTATTATGTTGATGAAAACAATTTTACTAGAAAAAAACGTTCTTTCAAATATTATGCATCACCATAGCTTCCTTACTGTTCAATAAAATGAAAAAATAGTATAAGTCAATCGATTCGTCTCAAATCAACACATCTTTTCTATTCTCCCATCAACTTTATATTATGAGAATGAGAAGATTTTTACTATAAAAATCGATTGCTAATACAATATAAATGACCATAACTTCCTTACTCTTTACTAAAATGTATTAATATTATAGGTCAATCGATTCGTTTCGAACAAAGGAATCTTTTTTATTCTTGCATCAACTTTGAATTATATTAAAGAAAAAAGTTTGAATATAAAAACCATATTTTCAAATATTATGTATTACCATAGCTTTCTTACTCTTCAATAACATGTGTCAATAGTATACGTCGATCGATTCGTCTCGAATCAAAACATATTTTCTATTCTCGCATCAACTTTAAATTATGAGAATGAAAAAATTTTTACTATAAAAATCGATTTTAAATACAATATAAATACCGATAACTTGCTTACTCTTGATTATAATGTATTAATATTATAGGTCTATCGATTCGTCACGAAACAAGGAATCTTTTATATTCTTGCATCAACTTTGAATTATGTTAATGAAAAAAGGTTTACTATAAAAAGCCTATTTTAAAAATATTATTGAGGGCTAAAAAAATGCAAATAATATTTTTAGAATTTCCTTCGGTCAGTTTCAAGATATTACTGGGTGGCCGTTCAATCAGAAAAGAAATTCCCGGTCATTTCTCGGTTTTGTATTCAAATTCTAAATAATTTACACGTATGAAATAGAAGCTATTACCAGTTTTCAACTGACAATTTTTTAATTAAATGCAGTTAAACTGCCAAATTACAAACTTTCATCTTTTATAAATTGTAGAGTTCAAAGATTCAGATACAGTCCAAAAAATAAAAATCCACGTTATCATTTTCAATACTCTAAATTACAGAATCAATCTTAAATTAAAGTTAAATTATTTTATTTTAGATAGTTTGAAAATACTTGAAATGATTCAAATTATTCCCCAATTTTCTTTTTAAATCCTGGCAAATTGAAAAAATTTCGTTGAAATCTTCCAAATTCATTTTGTACAATTTTGTAAATCTTTCTAAATCTTTTTAAATATTCTCTTGCAATTAATTTTTGAGAATAAAAAATCATTTTTAATTTTCCTAGGAAGTTTAAGTAAATGTTTTTTATTCTTTTGAAGCCTTTCACAATTCTTAAAAAGCTTCTAAATTTTCTGTTCGAAATCTGCAAAAATCTATATTTTGTTGTAATAGCCAGCTTCCGTAGGTACACACGGACACTTCGCTTATACTATTTGAAATCATTTCAAATTTTTAAATAATTTTGAACTTTTTCAAAACTTCTGAAAATCTCTTTAACTTACTCGAATTTTTTCTAATAATAAGAGGTGTTCAATTGTTATTTATGCATCAAAATTATACAACTTGACTTACAAATTAGGTTTTTTTAAATAGAACAATTAAAAATGTAACGTTCAAAGTTTAGTTTTTTGTTTTAAATATTTGATTTATAATTACTGATTTTATATGAAAAGTCAGATATTTCTAAATATTAAGTAATTGTTCTTCTCTTGATGAAAATTTTTCAAATTGAATGGTTTAAAACTGGAACATTTTAGACTGAAACAATATTTGAAATTTAATAAAAGCCTTTAATTTTAAATATATTATTTCAAAGTTATTTGGAAATTGAAAATAGTTTATAAGGTTTCAATCCGGCGCTTACATTTGTTCAACTAATAAAATCTTTTAATTTAAACATTTTAAATTTTAACGTTAAAATCTGGACATTCTAAAATTGTGAACTGATTCCGAATCATCCTGTAAAATCAATTATTATTCACTTATTAATCCTGAAAGTACAGTTCAATTTCAAAAATCATTAATTAACTTATATTCACAGTTGATCAATCAAAAAGATTTGTTATCCAAAATCTTCGATTTCAAAAGCTTCTAATTTTTATTTGTTTGTATACTTAAAAATTAAAATCTAAAATGGAAAATTTTCAAAGTGAAAGACTTTCGAATTACGCATCATAAACTGAATAATATAATAATTGAAAAAGATAACTTAAATAATTATTTATAAAATGGTTGAAATCAAAGTTTGACAGATTTTTTTCCTAAAAATGTGTAAAATTCCCGGTCAAAAAATAAATTCACTGTTATTTCCCGATCTCATAAAATTCCCGGTTTCCCGGTCGATTTATCTGCAGCCGCTTTCAAGTTATCGTGTTCACAAAAAACTGTGACATACACACACACACCCACACACACATCCGAGCAATTGCTTAGAACATTTTGTCAAGATATTTTTAAATGGAGGAAGATTTAATTAAATGAATGAAAAATTTTTTGAAAATTTTACCATTAAAAAGCTTCCTCTATGAGGAAGCAAAATGTATAAAAGCATGTAAACATATATCAAAGATAGTGGACCGATTTCTCCACATAATCTAACCTCTTTTCTATGTTTACTCTTTTTATGTATGCAGAGGAATTTGATAAAGTTTACATAAGAGAACTGTTTGTTATGACCATTACAACAAAAACATAATAAACAATCCGATACAGAAATATAGGTTAGCTACTCCTGATCCATTACGTCCATTACACAACATAAGCTTCGATGTTCACGGGAACATTCTGCGATGCAAACTTCAGTACACATATATTGTTTACAAAATATGTTTGTAAAAATGATATACAGCCAACTTTCTTTTATTCTAGAGTTCGCTTATTCTACAGTTCACTTATTATACATCCCCTATACACGCTTATTCTAATTTGCGCAGTTTCGTAATCTCCTATCACGGTCCCTGTACGGGCTGTACGGCCACGCCTGCATCAGTATATATATAATTAAAAACTAAAGGTTAACAACCACCGCAGGGTCCCACTGGGAGCAACTGTCATCTAAAAAATTTCGAAAATATGCAAGAAATAATTTCCACTAGCACATTTTTTTTCTCCAAACCGTCAAAAGTTACTATTTTTGTGGCTAAATGATACAGTTCATAATGGTTGAAAATGTTTTCTTCCTTTAACATACTGAGCAATTATTCACATAATATTTTGTTATTTTAAAAATTTTTTCACCTGCAGATCGGGAAAAGTTATTAGATCCTTGAACTAATGATAAACTTAGCGAATTTTGAAACTAAAATTTTTTCCTAGGGATATTGAAAAATTATTTAAACGATTTTCATTTGCTTATACAACTTTTTTCCACTGTAGATTTAAAAAAATTACAAATTTCCTGAATTAATGACGCAGCTTACGTTTGTTGAAAGCGGCATTTTTTGTGAAAGACAGTTTTGAATTATTTTAAAAATAATTTATTATTCAATTGCACTTATACCATAATCATTTAGACAATAATAATGAATTCAACATTTTTTTTGGTTAAGACATAGGTAGTTGATTTTTGAGATAGAATTTATTTTTAAAAAATTACCATATAGTAAGCAACATATTCTAGGAGATTCGAAAGAAGCAGAATTCCAGTTATATTATTTTGAGAATATAATTGGGTCATTAAACTTGGACAATACTAAGTTATCACGATTGAGTAAAATAAATGCTATTATTAGAAATGTTTCAAACAATTTCCAAATACGTTATAGGAGAAATATTACTCTTGATACCCATAAACTGTATAATTTACATGGGAAAGAATTTGCATTTCAAAAAGAAAAATTCTGTAAAATTGAATCAATCAAACTAAAATATGTTTGACAAAAGTAGTTTTTGTTTTTGGAACGGCTAATTGTAATCTCGATTCAAGGATTACTATATATTTGAATTAGCTGTGTTATAAGTTTTGAATGATATAAAGGGTCGAAACTTCACGTACAAAATTTTGGGTGGCAAAAAAAAAAGGAGGAATGAAATGAGGTTTTATACAAATTTTCAGAAATTGTAAAAGTTTAAGAATTAGTTCTACTCATTTGAATTTTAAACATTGGCCCTTATGATCAGTTTAATTGGAGGGTAAACCGATAAATCAATTAAAAATCTTAATCTTTGCCAAAATTCATTCTATTTCACTAGCGCAATATTGGTAGTTCCAACATTCTTCATTCAGCTATATAATATCATTGTTTTGACTGCAAATTCCTGCTTCAATAACTTTACCAGTATCGCTGGGTTTTTCTCAAAATTGATGTGGATATATGAAGAATGAATATCGATGTTTCAGATACATATTTTTTTTCACGTACAAATTTTCCTGATTTATAGAAAAAAATGGTATAAACAGATAATAACTGCTACAAGCATTTTTAAATTAGTCAAAAATTATTTTGAAACTTGCGACTTATCAAATGAAAATAATTAATGTATTACGAAATCCAAAAAAATACCCCGTTTAGGTTAAATTTGACAAAAAACTGCTATTTGATGTAATGACTGGTATGTTCCGGATAATCTAGGAAAATTAGTCTCTATTTAGAATCTTTTTGGATCAAACAAAATAACTTTCTGCAAGAAAATTGCAGGGATTTGACTATTTGTATTTTTCGTGAATTTTTTAAACGATAGAGGTTGGATTGGGGCGTGTTTTACAATACCTAGGAAAATAAAACTTTGTGGGCAATCTTTGTTTGTTATGTTTATATAAAAATTTTCAAAACAAATTCAAGCATGATTGAAAAAATTCCTGGACATTTCCAGGACACACTGCATAGTTACTAGTATCACGGAATTTTCCGGACGATTACCCGGCAAGTATTATCATTTATTATTCACTATTAAATTTTAGGCGATTTGAAATTGGAGTTTTGAATTTTGTCATTTTCACATTGAAAGCTGTCCATTTTAAATTCAAATATTATATAGCCTATGCTACAGACTGGATAATTAATTAATGAGAAAAATTATGTACTCAGGCTTTTAGTTCGAAATATTGTATTAATAATAATTTCCAACCAAAATTTTTGGACATATGAGGTTAAGAAGAAATATCAAACAAAACATTGATCTCAATTACTTTTTTACCACTGGAATGCAATTTTTTTCAAACGATGCAGTTTGTAAGATGAAAAAATTAAATCTTAACAACAAGAATTTATTAAAAGAAAATGATTTTAAAATATAAAATCAAAATAGTCAACTTGCGTGACATAATTGTATGCAACGCCGCGAAATAAGAAGTATGTTATATGTATAATGAAGGAAGAAGAGAGAGAAAAAAAATCTAATTTTTTAATTCGCAGTTTTGAAAGATATTGATATAGACATAGGGTTGAGTACTTGATTATTTTTACTGGAAGCAATGTCAGAAGGCATACAAGTTTATAGCTTCTAATTTTTTTTAAATATTTGAGCTCATTACAAAACTAAGAACTTAACTGGACAAGAAAATTAAAGAAACATTGTATGTGAAACGTAGAATATATACTTATTCAAAAAATATTCATTCCCAACTTTTAATTTTTTTATTTTGCTGTGCAATTTTGATTATTTAAAATTCAACTCGAAGTATTTTATTAATTATTATTGTTTTTCTTTCAATATTGCTGTACAGAAACTCAGTTGAAAATTTTTTAAAACTTGAAATATATATAGGGTATAATTTCTGAAGTGTAACCACCCGAAAATAAAAAGTTGTATGATCGGGCCAGAAATTTTGCCAATTGTAGTCCTATTGGATGGTACTTTCCACAGAAAGAATTAATTAATTTCGACAACTGTTTCCTAAAGTAGAGGGAGTACAATTATTGGGCTTCTGACGCAAAGGCTTCTTTTGTAACATATGTATCTTTAGAATATTTGTTGGCCCTAAAAAGAACCAATGATTTGGTATTCTTCCAATGTTCGAAACAAATGAAATTTTCTTTCTTCATTTAGAATATTCGGTGGCAGTGAAAAGGGTCGATTATATTTTTACAATCAATAGAAAGCTCACTATTAAATTTTTGATCATATTTGTCATTCACCATTATAGATGCTTAGATTCGGTGAAACTATGCATGGCCTGAAAAACACTAATATTTTTCATCCTATAAAGGGAAATAACACTTCGCATTTCGGAATTCACATTTTCGAATACAATATTTCTAAATTACTAATTGCAAAATTCAAAAAATTATATGTTACGTATTTCATTCCTCATTAATACAAAGGACCCCCGCCCCCTTCTCCAACGCTGACAAGCGCCCGTCCCAAAGATTTATACTTTTATGGGTGGAACCTTTTCCTTTAGGAAATTTTTTGGCCGATAGTCCATCCGAAGGCACAATGCGGCACTAGCAGTGCTTTATTACCATCTTTGTCAATCTTATGGCATTAAAACAAATACCGCTCCGCTAAACGCTTTTAGTGAAATGGATTTAATTATCGAGAATGATTATTGCCTCATATACTGGAACATTATATTCTCCGCATTTTTTTCTGTTGAGCACTTAAAGCCTGACATAGTTCTCCTTGACTTCGAGAAATGAACCATGTTCGTTACCGAATTTTCGGCTCTACCTGACAAAACCATCACAGCCAAGGAGAATGAAAAGAAAGTTCCCACGTTTATGTCCGGGATATTCTGTTAAGCTGGTCACCTTGATCATCGGTGCTTTTGGAGATGCCAACCTCTCACTAGTTAATAGCCTGAAAAACATCCCTGCGTTTCAACGAAATGCTAAGGGGCTTGCGAGGAAAATGCAGAAGGCGGTCGTCCTTCGGTCATTCCCTGTCCTTAGGGTGCACGAGACTTTTGCCTGATCATCATATTGTGTCCATCCCAGACTGTAACCACCTATCTCATGGTCGCGGTTCATGGTTACAGCTGAAATGTTACCGCGATTTTGCTGGGAGCGGGTGTTATCTTGTAGAATGGCACACGCTCAAGTAAAATTCCGCGATTTTTCTTATGGCAAATTTTCAAATTAATAATATTCATATAATGATAATAATTTTTACTGGAATTCATAACTATAAGGGAATTATGCAAACGAACTTACTGTAGCTTAGATCAATATTCTCTTAGAATACTGCAAGAAAGTTACGGTTTTTTGAGATTATTTGAGGTTTTTTGAGGTAATAAATTATCAAATTTACCATAACTCATTGTTCAAACTATTATTCCTTATTCAATACTATTTTTTTATAAGAAAATGTTGAGATTTTCGTCGATATCATCTATTTCTGCGATTTTTATCTCTTTTAATGGTGATCAAAAAACGATAACAATACTGTTTTAATAAGTTGTTTTATGTCCTTTCTGATAACCCGAAGCACTTTTTGAAAAAATAATCGCAAGAGATGAAAGAAATCAAAAGGAACTTTTCTAGTTTATTTCTGAAGAAATTCAGGCGGATCATTTACGAAAGATTGAAGCCTTGAGAACAATAGTACATTGACTTTTTATTATAATTTCTGATTAAAACTTCTTAATAACATTTTTATCCTACTTTGAATCACAAACAATATTCGATTTTACTTCTGAATTCAATTAGAGGTGTAAAGGATTGCATTTTACACATCATTAACACTCGTGACTTGAAAATATTTTTTTAATGGGCGCTGGTAACCTACTTGTACATCTCTGACCTCTTCTGGAGTTAATGTGGTAACCGAGCCGTTTTCCATATTTATTTTCACCCGTTTTATATGTCTCATGCGCCTACTATAAGCATAAATTCCAGCAAGGACATTAGTATCCTCCAATATTGCAAAGACGTCATCATCTGATGTTGACATAACAATTTGTTCTTGGGCTGGCGTAGGCCCGAAGGAAGTATGTCCTATTTTCAATTTAATATCTTTGTCGACAGGAAAAGTGTACCATCGAAGTTCGAATATCCGGCTCGAATTCACTTTGGAAGTGAGCCGAATAAATTTAAGATGGTCCAGTTCATAACCCCAGTCTTCCGCAGAAGGAAGCCTGGTTGGTGGAAAAATACGCCTGGCAGAAGCATACCTATCTGGAGAAGAAAGCGCGGCTGGAGAAAACCCGACAGGAGGATGTCTGGCAGGAGGAGACCTGGATCTGGACCTCCTACGCGGTGGAGAACTCTCTAGAGAATGTTGTCCGTCAAGAAAATAAGTTGTTCCAGTACGAGAAACACCAGAAATAGGGGCGCCAGTAGGTGAACATTGGAAATGCGAACTTGAATCTGCAACAAAAAACAGTGCTTTACATTTGTCTAAAATAGATGAGGCAAGACAGAATGCAGATTTCTAAAAAATGTAACCAAAAAGGATATTTAGGTAAAAGTCGTAGTTTTCATCAAAATAACCTTTCTTGAAAATTTTTCCACAATTCCGCTTACTATTTTCGAAAATTCGACGTTATGTTCCTCTTTATCATCGGAAAGTCGTATTTTTTAATAAAAATTCTCGCAAAAAAAATTGAGGTTAAAAGTTTTGCAGGTAACTTTGTTATTCTACCTACTCGTATGTGTAAAACAAACATATTACTGTTGGTAGAGTATGAAGTGTCTTTTCTTTCCATAAAATTCTCCAAGCACTTCTTGTTGTCCAGTCGTTCCATGTACTATTCATCGTACTAATGTTTTTGAGAAATTTGCAGAATTTGTCTTTCCATTACCTCTCGAGACACAACTTTATTTACATTATTCTGTCCTATGAAAATTTCTATAAAGTTTGCTGTTTCTAATAGCTTCCAAATAAGCTTGGACTATTTCAAGAAATGTTTCTTTAATGCTTCCATGTCCCAGTATTGTCTGTTCTCCTGTAATTCTGGATTATTTCCTGATTTTCATCCCGACTGCTAAATTTCTTGACTGTGAAAGTGGAAATGGATATAATTTCCGTCACTTGTTGCGGCCAGTTTGAAAAATCATAAAGAGAAACTCAGTGAACCTTAATTTTATTTTAAATAAGTAACTTCCTTCTCAGAAATCAACATTATCTCAACTTTTGCTCCGTCTTTTCCATTTAAACTTTTTTGAGTCATAGAACATTTTCTGCTGGTAAAAATCAATAGAAACCGATTGATAAAACATTAAAATTATCAAGTCTATCGCCTGAAGTTTACCTGTTCAACATGCAATGCACTTCTTTAGAAAGGTTCGTAGCCTGAGTTCTAAATTTATTTTCAGGGAAATTTTTATTTCATTTCTCTTGGTCACGTATCTTTTTTTTCCCCCTTTGCATCCATATATCCTTTAATTTTTTTAATGTGATTGATTTCACGTGTTTTTCATTAACTGCTACATCTTGTTCATCAGCTTGACCATTCATTACATCTTGTTCGTCTGCGATTAATCCTCATTTATATTTAAAGCAAGCTTTTTTGAATGTTAGGAGATTCTGCTACATTTACAAATTGAACTTTATACTTCCTGAATCATCAGTCATAAGATCCTTATTTTCCTGATATCTTTCTATCTCTGATTCAAAATTATTGTTTCCTCTT
>JAABKJ010000755.1:43117105-43294429 GCA_011634705.1 Andricus grossulariae | reverse complement strand
TTCCTGAATCATCAGTCATAAGATCCTTATTTTCCTGATATCTTTCTATCTCTGATTCAAAATTATTGTTTCCTCTTCTGGTGCAAATATGTCCTCTTCTAGTGCCAAAAGCTTCTCTTCGACTCCCAATTATTTTATTGTCTATTCCCAAGATATATTTATGGAGTTATTAGTTTCCGGTGAAGTTTACGTTTTCAATCAATACAATTTTGAAATCTGTTCATAGCATAACTATTTCTTCAATATTTTTTATGGCTTATATTAATGCTGATAATTATAAAACATCTTTCTATATAATAATTTTTCATGAAGAATTTCCTGTGATCGCGAAAAATTATAGAAAATTGATTATAAGAAAATCGTTATAGGTTTATACTGATTTTTCTAAAATTATGCTAAATCTGTAAGAGATGAAATATTAGTAGGTCCTCTACAAAAGGGATTAATATAAAAACGGAATATGGATTGACACTTGTGTCATACATTTTTATTTGAACTAGGGTTACCTTCATGATTCGAATGCTCGTTACTCATCCCAAAATTTGTCAGAAAATCCCTTGTTTTGGGCTGCATACCTGACGATATTTCTGTGAAAACGCAAGAAGAATTGATGAATCTGTAATGCTAACAATGTATTGAAAATATTAAACTTGGAATTCGATTATGCTATTCCATTTCGTATCGCTGCCAATTAAACAAAATGCGAATATCTGTTATTGACCTAAATGATACTTGAATTTCAACATAAATTGTAAAATCAGAGTTTAAAAAGTTGTAATAAATGATATATGATTTTTTAAATTAATAAAATTATAATTTTTCAATTTGGTAAAGTTTATTAAAAGAACGTGATTGTGTACAATTTTTAAATTTATTTGAACAATGGAAGCAGGGTGTTGTAAAGATTTTAAATCGATTACGAAACGTCTAACAACATAATGTATTTAAAAATAATAAATTAAAAATGAAAAAAAAATTATATCAATTCTCTTCATCTGTTTGAAATTACTTCAGTGTCACCATTTAATTTCAAAATCGTTATCTTGGGAGAAAAATGTGACGTAGAATTTACAAGGTGCGAAGTGCTTATGCTAAAAGGTGATTCAAATATAATGCGAATCTTGAAATAAATGCAGAATGATAGAAGAATGCCCTGAAAATCTATGTGATTATTATGATACTCAAGTAACAAGGTCATTTGTTGTTTGGAATTGTAATTTCTTGCAAAAAGTCCCTGGGGTTAAGTAGCCCTCTGAAGAACAAAAATATAAATAGTAATATTCTTGAAACTTAGATCGTGGCACATTAACTGGATATGCGTATTTAACAGTAAATTAATAATACGTACCAATGAGTTCAAGAACTG
Organism: Andricus grossulariae; assembly: GCA_011634705.1. Classification (NCBI taxonomy): domain Eukaryota; kingdom Metazoa; phylum Arthropoda; class Insecta; order Hymenoptera; family Cynipidae; genus Andricus; species Andricus grossulariae. Next base: position 43,293,063 of record JAABKJ010000755.1, on the reverse strand, counting down.
TAAATATATAACATATAACTTAGACCGTTAGAATCAATTATTTATATGTTGAAGTACACACTAGTGTTGTAGAAAAGTAATGATATCAATAATAATAATAATTGTTCATTATCAAAGAGTTCACATAGTAGAGTCAACTTCCGCCTATTTTGAAGTTCACCTATTTCAACCCCCTATTCACACTTATTTCAAGTTGCGCAGTTTCGTTACCTTCCACCACGGTCCCTGTACGGGCTGTGCGGTCACGTCCGCATCAGTGACTCACCAATGAAAAAAGAGGACCAAAGAGCGGGAAGTCTTGAATGTAGTATTTTAGCATGACTTCATGGGAATGCACACAACTTTTTTGAAAAAATACGCTAAACGTAAAAGTCAGATCGATTTGTTCAGAACCAGGTACTCCAACCTCAAATTTGAGATGGTCGATTGTATTTCGCAAAAAACTTTAAACACTTGAAAAACATTACTCTTCACACCTTTATCACTTACCTTTACGCTTGGAATATTTTCTCCAAAAACTCGTGTGCACTCCTATGTCACCCCTGTGCTAACCTTCCTGACATTTCCACCTATCCTAGCATAGCCAAGACGTCATGCTGGAAAACTCACTATTCCGCGAAATATTTGAGTCGTTTTTTAATTTATTATATTGATTTTTGGTTTAACACTTGTACCATTTCCAGGAAATTTCATACTATTCACGCGGTACGTCAATAAAAACATTGGCCAACGGACCGCGACTTTTTCAAATGCGCAATGAGTCGGTAATTTCTGAACCGTTTTCACTGGGAATGCATCCTATTGCGCAATATACTTGACTGAGTATTTGTATTATTATTATTGATAGTATTTATTGATTTCAAATGGACCCGCGCTTTAATCAACATGCAGAGTTAAAAAAGTTGCTTAGAGCAAGCGCAAGCGATATATTTTACATTCATTAATGTATAATAAACGTTTCAACGTACTTACTATAAAAAATATATTAAGTTGTTCCTGACTTACCAATAGAATTGAGAATGATGTACAAGGTTGAGACCAGAGTACAAAGGATCCTCATTTTTATAAAATGTAGAAAAAAATGATCCAGGCAGAATTTTGAGAATAGCGTAACTAATGTATTATCATATGTTTCGTGTGTATATACTGTTCTGAATATATTTGTCGTTTTCCCCTTCTTAGGCATAAATCGCATATATGGAATATTATGTCGGGCTTTCTGAGATGACAAATTTTAATTATTGTCACCTGATTGATGCAGTAAAACTTAAAATGTAGTACGCATTAATTATTTCACCTTGAGAAGCTCAGATAATTTATGTTGATTGTAAACGGTACAAAAAATCACTGATGACATTTAAAAATGGTAAAATTCGGAAATTCTCATGGGATTCTCGTAAATTCTCTTAAGGAGATATATTTTTACAATTAAATTTAATAAAGTACATCAATGTGAAAATAAACCATGTTTTCGTGAATTTTTAATTGCTTGCAAAATGCTTTGAAGCATTCTGAATTCTAGAAAAAACTTGTGGTTTCTAAGTAGAAATATTATAGAATTTTTTCGTTGTTTATTTAAAAAAAAGTTAAATGGCAGAAAATGGCCACGATATGTTTACTAGAAACTAAAGGTTTTTGCTACAGTTCGCACACTTTTACAAAATCTCACAAATACCTAATTACAAGTTGTGTCAATTATGTGGAATTTTTGATATTATTCTACTTTCTTTTCCTTTTTTTATTTTATTGTATGACTTGTATCTTGACGGTTTTTTTTTGTGCTACGGTCTGATTGTCGATAAACATATATTATATTATTGATACTCAAGGGGTATCAATTTTTATAAAATATCAGAAAAATTGTATTTTATTTTGCGTTATTCTAGATAATAGAAACTATAGAATATTAAAATCTTATATTTTAATCTAAAAAGTGCGGGAGACAGATTGTTTTTTTTGTTCATGTGGATCTTAGAATTTTTATATCTTTCAGGATATTATCGATAATTGAATAGAAGAAATTTAGTTTTATTTTATTGTCGATTTATCACATCATAAAATTGATATACATATCCACTATATTCTTTATCTAACGCAATATATATGCCCCAAGCTTGGTTCTGTCAGACGTTTCTATTTTATGAATCAGTCCAAGGACACAAAAATGGAATTTTTTTAAACGATTTACAAACCGAGCAAAGATTTTTTTCATACATATATTATATATACCTATAAAATGAAGAGAAACCACCAATAACAGGGTCAGAGTATAAGGAATGCTAATTGTTTCCATCTGAAGAAACCTATTTATTGTATTAATAAAGTATTCGGCCACTATTGCAGTTAATGATCATTCTGGCATTTTATTACATTCATATGATATACAGATATACATATATCTTATAATCCTACCTCATGAGCTTATCCTTTTGAGAAATTTGTATTTCATGTATACATATAATTTCACTTCTTACGAAATTTCGAAATTCAGGCGTGCTTAAGAATTACGTCTTAAACTTCGATTGCGTAAGTTATTTTGAGTATAGTGATAACATATTCATCGTGGAAATTTTTTCTCGTATATTTTTGCGGTTCACTTCAGGACAAATGTTTCCTGACAGCTAAAATGTTACTTATTGCTGAATCAAGACGTTAAAACAAACAATGATTTCAACAATTTATTGTTTTTTATATTAATATTCTTTGAGAATGGTGGTCAAGGGTTTTTTTTGGGAGGGGAGGTTTCACTTTTCATTTAAAACCAGGAAATAGTTGATTACAATAAATTTTTTGGAAATTTAAGTTTATTCACATCTTTGCGAATATGCAAGAAATAATTTCCCGCAAAAAACATTCAATTTTGGCCACTTCAAACCCATTCAATTGTACTCAAAGTGTGCCCCATTAGAAACAAAATTTCATTTCTACGTACAGTTTATTCGCGAACACTGATATTGCAATTGAGCAATTAATTGTGAAATTTCCGGTTCTATCACTAATTTATTTACCTGTTTGACGAGAAACATCATTATTTCCCGGATCTAATTGAAGAATTAGCGAGTTTTGAGAATAATATATTTTTCACAGGATATTCGGCATTGTAGAAACAATTTTGATTTGTATAAAGAACTTTTTTTTCCACTGTCAATCGTGAAATGTAACTACTTCCTTGAATTAATGATAAAGCTAATGATTGTCAAGAGCGATATTATTGTGAAAGACATTCGGAAAATATTGGCACAATTAATGATCTTTCACTTGCGCCTCTTCATAGAAATATGGAAAAATAATTAGTTTTTTCTAATCTGTTATACCCTGTCGCTTTTTGTGCAGTACTTTCTTATGCCATGACCTAACTTCTAATTATTCGAATAACAATAATTTTTAGAACAAGAAAAAATGAGGAAAATCGGTTAAGTATAACTCGAGATATACACAAAACCGTCGGAACAACTCTGAAAATTGAAGAAAAAAGTTTGAACATTGATATCTCGAAAACGCTTCCATAAAAAATTGTTAAGCGTTAGTTTTAATATCCGGCGAAGATTCTTTGTGGCAGTAAGCCAAGACAACTCTAACTAGGGATCACGTGTCCAAGCAGCTGCTGGACTCTAGCCTCCTGGAATATCAAGGGCGCAAGTTCTGGTGCTCCCAACAGCGCCTGAGGGACCATCCTACCTGGAGTGGAGCAGACTTTTACCACCGATGACAACATTCTTGTTACCGCGATGGGAAAACAGTTGACGGTGCTCTACGTAAGGAGGAAAACTGTAGCGATGACCGGAGCAAAAAAGAGCTCGCTTAGCACGTCTTTCAAGCAGCACACAAGGCACCTCGAAAGGGGTCATGGCTGCAAAACCATCATCTCTAGCAACTACTCAGACCGTTCTACGGACAAGAATGAGCAGGACTCCAAACACGATCCTTTGACCCGGAAGTAACTTCAGCAGAAGGCTCTGAAAATTCAGGGCCTCACTTTCGCGCAGATGCCTAAAAACGCCTAGGTGAGAGTTGTCGATGCGTCGGGCTATCCTCAAGCCTTTAAAACTCCCAAGGAGCTGGACAGGCTGAGGAAGGCAACCTCTTAAGAGATTGATGCGTTACCACGAGAGAGGCGCGCCCCCAGGTTTAATAAAGCCCACATCAAGTCGGGGCCCATCTTAGGAGGCCGCAGACATCTGGTCGCGGACTGGCTAGTAGAAAGAACTCCAGAGTTTTGGCTCAAGGAGACAATAAACCTGGAGATTAAGGGAAAGCAGTATCTCCGAATGACCGTATGGGTCACGCTGCATTCTAGCTTTAAAACTCTCCAAAATCTCAATTAGGGCCCTTGCAGTTCTGGTTCACTGATCCTATCTAGGGGTTTAGAGGATAATCTCCATAATTTCGATTAATTTGCTTCAGGTACCTCACCGTTATTAAGGCGATACTCCGGGGCAGTAGCGGAAAAAGACTAGAGGTGTATATTGCCTTTAAAAATGTGAAATATTGTCTTTTGTTAATTGAAAAACATTTCTGATCACTAACTGGCCTGACGGTCTTGACGACTTGTTCAGGACCTCGATTTTATCAACAATAAAAAAATGCGTACAACATTTTGATGTTGCAAACGACCTTTTTTCAACTTAACATACGAATTGTTCTTTATTTTGATTTAAAAAATTGATATATACATTCCGTACCAAGTTGCCAATATTAGGCATATCGAGTTTTCCCTTAACATTACTTTCCACAATTAGACATGGAATTCGAAAAATAAAAAACTCTTCGAATTTCATTCCATGAACTTGTTTTTTAGGGTTCAAAAGCCCCTGTGTGTGAAAAATGGTTTATTTTAATAAACATTGTTTTCACTGACTACGATATAACTTTCTACTGGAATTTAGATTTATCCAGAAATTGTTCGAACAGTTTATTGTAGTTCAGATAAATATTCACTTGAAATATTGCAAGAAAGTTACGGTCTTTTCTGAATTTTGAGACTTGTAAGATTTACGTGAATATCGTCTATTTCTGTGATTTTTAACTCTTCTAGTGACGATAGAAAAACGATTTTTAAAACTGCTTCAGCAATTTCTTTCGTGTTCTTCCCAGTGGCCATATTTATTTTCTAAGAAAAGAACCGTGAGGAATGATGAAAAGAAAAAAAAAACTTTTTTAGTTTGCTTCTGAAAGATCAGCTGGGGCATTCATGAAAGACCGAAGCCTTAACAACCAGAATACATTCACTTTTTTATTATTATACATACAATATTTAACTTTGTTTTCGAATTGAAATGAAAGTGTGAAGGATTTCAGTTTACACATAATTTTCCCACGTTACTTGAAAATATTTGTTTAATGGGCGTTGAAAACCTAATTGCATTTCTTTAATTTCTTCTGGACTTAATTCGGTAACGGTGCCGCTTTCCATATTTCTTTTCACCAGTCTCATAGTTGCAACACTCTTACACTAAATATAATTTCCCGCAAGAAGATTAGTATCCTTCAATATTGCAAAGACGTCGCCACCTGATGTTGATATAACAACTTGTTCTTGAGTTACCATAGGCCCCAAGCTATTACGTCCTATTCTCAGTTTGAGTCCTTCATCGGCAGGAAAAGTGTATTTTCGAAGTTCGAATATTCGGCTCGGAATCACTTTGGAAGTAAGCCGAATAAATACTAGATTTTCGAATCCATAACCACGGTCATCCGACGCAGGAAGCCTGGTAGGTGGGAAAAACGCGCCTGGCAGAAGCAGACCTGTCTGGAGAAGTAAACTCAGGAAGAGAAGCCTTGTCAGGAGCTTGGCTGCCAGGAGGAGACCTGGACCTGAACCTCGTAGGTGGAGGAGTCCTATCTGTAAAACGTTGTCTGTCATGAGAAGATGTTCCAGTGCGAGAAAGGCCGGGAATAGGGGCGCCATTAGGTAAGCAGTCGAATTGCGAACTTAGCTTCGCAACAAAAGAGAAAGGTTTACATTTGTCTAAAGTACGAGAGGCAGGATAGAATGCGAATTTAAAAATTTGACTGACTTTGCTCAAATAAACAATGGTGCCTTTTTCGCTGATATTATAAATTATGTTGAAGGTTGAGTAATTTTGAACTTGACGGTATACCTAGAACATGCTAATAAAAAACTTGTTGTTTTTCAAATATTCCTAAAGAGTTGAATATGAACCCTAGAATTACGTAAGGTCTTCCTGAGAGGATTTATAATTCGTAAAATTTTCAAGTGTTTCAGTTCTCGTACTGCAAATTCGAACTTTAGGGAAAAATGTGATTAGGATTTCGGATTTGCAACACTTATGAGATATGTGAACGATTCACACTGAAAATGGATAATACCAGTAAAACGTGATTATATTTTTGTACAAAAATTGTTACATTTTGAAACTTCGTATTTATGAACAACTTTAGGTTAAGTCAGCGTTTCTTACAACAATGTTCAATTTTTAGACAAAAGTTAGTATAGTTCGAACAAAATTTGCACTGTTTTATAATTTTCAGTTTATATCAATGTTTTTCACGAAAAATTGGTTATTCTAATGAAAAATCATTGAAATTTGATAAATTAAATTTATAATGAATCAACATAAAAGTTTTTTCATAACGTCTCACCTCAAAAATTCAGAAGAAAATTCTTCGAAATTATTCCAAAGATTTAATATTTTTGTCAGAATTTATCATTTTATTCGAAAAAGCCTTATATTTTAAAGAAGATTCATAATTTTGAGCGCATGTTACGTTGTTTTATATCAAAACTAAGTATTGAAAAAAAATCATTATAAGTTGAATAAGATACAGAATCGGCTTACAATTTAACATTATGTTATAGTTTTTTATCAAAAATTCATATTTTCAGTTCTGAGAAGATATATTTAACACATTTCAAATGAGATTTACATCTTTTCAAAAATTTTAGGTTATTTTAGAGTTTCACCTGAAAAATCGGTATTTTCAATGACAATAATTTGATTTCAAAGAAGAAAAAATTCTTAAATATTTTCAGATCATGGTTCTGTTTTTAACTGAACATTTTTCATTGAAGATTTGAGAGATGATTTTCCATATTTGTCCACTTTCAAGATTTGCTCAAATTTTTTACTGAAAATCAGTGTTTTCAACAAAAAACATTACGTTGCTATGTGATGATATTGTTTTTTTCTAAATGGCTACTGTTAATATAAAATCATTATACTTGAAACACTCAAATTACTGTCTCCAAGAACTTCACGCTATGTTAGTGTTTTCCGTCAGAAATTTGTATTTTTCTGCAACAATGCTAGTGTCTGATTGTCTATACACACATATTATATTATTAATTCTGTTGAGGTATCAATTTTCGTTGATTAGCATAAAAATCATCCTTTATTTTCTTTTCTATTATTCAAGTTAATGGATACTATAAAATACTAAAATCCCTCATAAAGTTGGTCAAACAGTTTACTTCAACACAAGGAATATGTTTCAAATTTAAAACGACAGAATGATAAATTGGCCTGAAAGAATATTATTGACAATTACATTGAAATAATGCTATTGTTAATTGAATTGAAAAAATATTTTATTTGTCATTTTTTTGTTAATCCGCTATACCACCACTAATTATTTAAATTCAGCCAATTGCTCATCAATTATTATAAATTTCAAATGACATTTTTTAGAACACACACATTCGGGTTTCTGGCGGAGTAAATTAAGATAATTTGCACTCATTGCGCAAAACGCAAACAGAGTGAGGAAAAAATAGAAATATGGTCAATAATTCGCGTAATTTATTGCGCCGCGTTTTAAGATATTTCAACAGAATAAGGATTTTAAAACTTTACGGAGTTTTAAATATTTTAGAGGATTTCAGTATATTTTGATAAATTTGAAGAGATTTCATAGTATTCAAAGAGATCTATTTGGATTCTAAGGTCAGGGAAAATTCCGTAATACTAATCAGTGCCCTTTATAAATTTGGTATAATTACACGTGACTCTGAATATTGTCTTGATGAAGCATTTCATTATGAGTATGGCTAATCATCATTCTGGTGTATTATTACATCTGTATAATATACATATACATATATCTTATTATTTTATCTCATTAGCTTGTCTTTAGGAGTTATTTGTATCTCTTGAATACATTTAATACATTATTGCATCAAAAAAATCCAAATTTGCTTAGCGAGTGGAACATGAGTCGAGTTTTTCGAGTTACAAGCTTGTTTTATAGGGTTCTAGAAATCTCAATAAGTATATGCCGCGAGCTTGGCTCAATAAGATATTTAAATTTTATAAATCAGTCCAAAGACGAAAATTTGGTCACCTTAATCAGGTTTTACGATGAAAACCGGAAGCTTTTTGAAGATTTTTTGAACCATTTAAAAAATGATAAAAGATTTTTGAGTTTTCCGTTGGTTACAAATAACTTTGAATGATTTCAAGGGTTTCAAGTCTCTTGAAGTTATTTAAACTTTCTCGTAAGCTACTACAAACGTCAAAAACTGTTCTCAAAAATATAGATATATAGCAATTACACTATCTATACATAAATTATGTTTACCAATCGAATTAGGGGCAACCACCAATGATAGGGTTAGAGTAGAAGGGATGCTCATTTTTCTCATCTGAAGAAGACTTGAATATTGCATCGATAAAATTTTTTTTTATAAGTGTAGCTAATTCTGGCATTTCATTCCAATTATATAATTTATACATATCTGTATGTCTTATAATCATTTCTTTTGTGTTTATACTTTTGAGATATTTGTATTTCATGAATACATGGAATTTTTTCTTTTGATCAAATGAAAAAATTTAGACGTTTTGTAGAATCGCCTCCTAAACTCTGATTGCATAAAATATGCTGAGTATAATGATAAAATTTTCTTGGTGGAATTTTTCCCTCTCATATGTGACCGCATCGAAAAAATTTGAGTTGACTTAGCAAGTGATTCATAAGTCAAATTATCAGAACGATAACCCTGTTTTATAGAGTCCAAAAAAATAACCCGTAAGTGAAACATTGTGTCTTGCGAGTTTTTGGCGCGAATTTTTATATCTTTTCGATTTATTTTTGTAACGCAATAAGATCATCCTAAAGAAATGTTGTGGTAGAGGAGGCACTAGATAACAGATCTGAAAAATGAACGACTAACGAAACAAGTGTATCAAGGTAAAAGTCCAGAGGCTATATAATATCTTTGTTTTTACTGTTTTCGTAATTTATATACTTGAAATGAATTATGCTGCAAATCACTGCTTCAATAACTTAAACAATATCGCCGTATCATTTCAAACAATATTCATAACTGCATCAAGGATATATATCGCTGGTTTAGCTGTACATTTTTTTCTGTATCTTGAAAAATAATAACTTTTCATGATTTATTTGGCTGACAAGCGCCCGTCCCAACGATTTATACTTTTATGGGTTGACCCTTTTCCGTTTACGCCCGTTAGAGTGATATAGCGTTCCAAATTTTTGTATCACTCTTCAGCAAAGACGTAGAGTTCGTGCATTCAAGATAAGTGTATAGAAATTTGTTGGCTGATAGTACATTCAAAGGTGCGATGCGACACTAGAAGTGCTTTATTACCATCTCTGTTAATCTCACGACATTAGCCCAAATATCGCTCCGCTGAACCCACCTTGGAAAATAGATTCAATTATCGAGAATGATTAGTGCCTCATATACTGGAACATTATATTCTCCACAATTGTGGCTGTTGAGCACTGAAAGCCTGACTAATACTGTTTGGGTTAGATCCTTCATGCCCTTTCTATTGACCAGAAGCACTTTTTGACAAACTAATCACAAGAGACAAAACGAATCAAAACCAACTTTTATAGTTTATTTCTTAAAAAAATCAGGTGGGGCATTTACGAAAGATTGAAGCCTCGAGAACCATAATATGTTGACTTTCTATATTATTTTCTGATTAAAATTTCTTTGTAACATTTTTATCCTACTTTGAATAACAAACAATATTTGATTTTAGTATTGAATTGAATTAAAAGTGTGAAGGATTGTATTTTACCCATCAATAACACTCGTGACTTGAAAACATTTTTTTAATGGGCGCTGGTAACCTACTGGTACTTCTCTGATTTCTTCTGGAGTGAATATGGTAACCGTGCCGCTTTTCATATTTATTTTTACTCGTTTCATATTTCTACTAGGCTTACTATAAGTATAAAATCCAGCAAGGATATTAGTATCCTCCAATATTGCAAAGACTTCATCATCTGATGTTGACATAACAATTTGTTCTTGGGCTGGCATAGGCCCAAAGGTAGTATGTCCTGTTTTCAATTTAATATCTTTGTCGACAGCAAAAGTGTACCTTCGAAGTTCGAATATCCGACTCGGATTCAGTTTGGAAGTAAGCCGAATAAATTTGATATGTTCAAGTCCATAACCATGGTCGTCCGCAGAAGGAAGCCTGGTAGGTGGAAAAATGCGCCTGGCAGAAGCATACCTATCTGGAGAAGAAAGCGCCGCAGAAGAAACCCCAGCAGAAGGATGGCTTGCAGGAGGAGACCTGGATCTGGACCTCGCACGCGGTGGAAACCTCTCCGGAGAATGTTGTCTGTCAAGAGAATAAGATGTTCCAGTACGAGAAACACAAGAAATAGGGGCGCCAGTGGGTGAACATTCGAAATGCGAACTTGAATCTGCAACAAAAAACAGTGGCTCACATTTGTCTAAAATAGGTGAGGCAAGACAGAAGGCAGATTTCTAAGAATTTGACCGACTTTTAAAACCATTCACGATTAACGCAATTCAGATACCTAATTTTTCAGTTAATCTTGCACATGATTGATAAAATTGACAAAAAGGCCGATGGATTACCACAACAAAATTTAGAAAAGGATATTGAGGCAAAAGTCTTAATTTTCATTCAAATAAAATTTCTTGAAAGATTTTTCACAATTCTGCTAATCATATCAATTTTATTCCATCATATCTTATCATATCAATATACATATCAATGTACATAATCGCTATTTTTATTATGCCATCGGGCCGTATCCCTTTCGGGGCAGGCGTGAATTGCACAATATATTTTAGCCGGAATACCTTTCAGTTATATAAAACCTGACGAAATTGAATGTGTTATAATTTCGCGAAACTACCCTTACGCGATTGTTCACGTAGATGAAAGTAATAAACAAAAACATTTTCAATTTGCTCTGAAGAAGATCGGCTGGGGCATTCACGAAACACTTTAGTTTTGAATTCATTTAAAAGAGTAGAACATTGAAGTTAAAACTTGATTTTCTCGCGTTACATAAAAATATTTTTCAATCACGCCTTGAAAGACTTACTTGTGTCTTTTTTATTTCATCTAGTGTTACTTTGGTCACTGTGCCACTTTCCATATATGATAAAATATGATTCAGAATCTCTTCACAATTTATTATTATATTAGCGGTTCACATTAGAAATTGGTATTTTTAGTTTAAAAAATTATATTTGACAGTTAATCAGTATTTTTAGAGAGAAATCATTCAATTTTCAAAAATAAAAATAAATATCTGAACGATGTTACATTATGATTGAGTTTTTCACCAGATATTTTTATTATCGTTTGAAAAAAGATTCACTGTTTTGATACAATTTTAAGATTTTTTAACATTTTTAACCGAATATTTGTTTCTTAGACAAAAAGCACTACATTGTTATGTCATATTATTGTTTTCCGTCTGCGATTTCTATTATTAATAGAAATCGCTTGATTTAAGACATTGAAATTACTGTTTTTAAGAACTTTACGTTATGTTCCTCTTTTTCGTCGGAAAGTCGTATTTCTTAATAACAACGTTCGCAGAAAAAATTGAGTGTCAATTTCATGCAGGTAACTTCGCCATTCTACCTACTCGTATGTGTAAAACAAACATATTACTGTCGGTAGGGGGTAAAGTGTCTTTTGTTTCCACAAAATTCTCCAAACACTTTAATCGTTGGAAAGCCATAGCTTTGCAAAAATTTTGATATAAAAAATATTTCTGCACTTCTTCAACTAGACCACGCGGATTAACTTTGCAAAAAGTAAATACATTTTTAGAATTTATTGGACTAGTTTCTTATTGTCCAGTCGTTTCATGTACTATCCATCGTACTAATGTCTTTGAGAAAATTGCAGAATTTGTCTTTCCATTCCGGTTTGGTATTCTTTTTTGAAAATTTTTCTTTAAAAGATTAAAAGCAAGGTTACGTTCGTGTTTAGTATTCTCTGGGTTAGGAGAAGATTGATATTTTTGAACTGTTGATATAAAAACGAAATATGGATTGACACTTGTGTCATACATTTTTATTTGAACTAGGGTTACCTTCATGATTCGTATGTTCGTTACTCATCCCAAAATTTGTCAGAAAGTCCCTTGTTTTGGGCTGCATACCTGATGATATTTCTGTGAAAACGCAATAAGAATATATGAATCTGTAATACTAAAAATGTATTAAAAACAGTAAACTTGAAATTTAATTATGCTATTTTATTTTGTATTGCTGCCAATTGAAAAAATGCGAATATCTGTCGTTGATGTAAATGATACTTGAATTGCAACATATATTGTAAAAGCAGAGTTTGACAAGTTGTTTTAGAAGATATATGATTTTTTTAATTATTAACATTATAATTCTCCAATTTGGTGAAGGTTAGTAAAAGAAGGTGATTGTGTAGAAGTTTTAAATTCATTTGAACAATGATAGAAGAATGTTGTAAAGATTTTAAATCGGTTACGAAACCTCCAACAACATAATGTATTTAAAAACGATTACTTAAGAATGAAAAAAAATTTATATCTTGGGAGAAAAATTTGACGCGGAATTTACAAGGTATTAAATGCTTATGCTAAAAGCTGATTCAAATACACTGAGAATCTTGCAATAAAACGCAGAATAATATAAGAATTACCTGAAAATCTGTGTAATTATTATCAGACTTGAGCAACAAAGTAATTTGGAATTTGGAATTGTAATTCATTGAAAAAAGTCCCTGGGGCTGACTAGCCCTCTCAAAAACGAAAATATAAATAGTAATATTTTTAAAACTTAGATCGTGGCACAATAACTGGATATGCGTATTTAACAGCAAATTAATACTACGTACCAATGAGTTCAAGAAATGTAAATATATGATATATAACATAGACCGTTAGAATCAATTAATTATATTTTGAAGTACATACTAGTGTTGTAGAAAAGTAATGATATCAATTATAATAATTTTTTATTATCAAAGAGTTCACATAGTAGAGTGAACTTCCTCCTATACACTAATATTTCAAGTTGCGCAGTTTCGTCATCTCCCACCACGGTCCCGGTACGGGCTGTGCGATCACGCCGGCGTCAGTGGCTGACCAAAGAAAAAAGAGGGCCGAAGAACGGGAAGTCTTGAATGTAGTATTTTAGCATGACGTCATGGGAATGCAGACAACTTTTTCGAGAAAATATGGCAAATGCAAAAGTAAGTCAGAATTATCTGACTAAAACCAGGTACTCTAACCTTAAATATCAGATAGTTGATTGTATTCCACGAAACACCTCAAACACTTGAGAAATATTACTATTCTGACCTTTATCACTTACCTTTACGCTTGCAATTTTTTCTCCAAAAACTCGTATGCATTTGCAGTTCCATGTAAAAACCTTTCTGACAGCTACAATTTTCACCTATCCGAGCATTGTAAACTTGACAACTATTGAGATTCAGACCTTTATAACCTACTTTCACGTTTGGAATACTTTCTCCAAAAAGTTATCTGCACTCCTATGTCACCCCTATGCTAATCTTCCTGACATTCACAACTATCCCAGTACGGCGATGACGGCATGCTAGAAAACTCACTATTTCGCAAAATATTTGAGTCGTTATTTGATATATAATATTGATTATTAGTTGGCCACTTGTACTATTTCCAGGGAATTTCATACTTTTCATGTCGCACTTCAAAAAAAACATTGGCCAAGGTACCGCGACTTTTTAAAATGCGCAATAAGTCGGTACTTTCTTGACCGTTTCTACTGGGAATGGATCATATTATTGATTTCAAATAGACCTGCGCTTTTCGGCACATGTGAAGTTGAAAAAGTTTCTTGGAGGAAGCGCAAGCGATATATTTTACACTTATTGATGTATAATGGACGTTTCAACGTACTTACTACAAAAATATATTAATTTATTTCTTACTTACCAATAGAATTGAGAATGATGTACAAGGTTGAGACCAGAGTACAAAGGATCCTCATTTTTATAAAATGTAGAAAAAAATGATCAACACAGAATTTTGAGAATAGCGTAACTAATGTACTATCACATTTTCGTGTGTGTATACTGTTCTAAGATATTTGTGGTTTTTTCCTTCCTGCTCAAAAATCGCGTATATGGAATATTATGTAGGGCTTGCTGTGATGACAAATTTTGATTAATATCACCTTACTGATGTAGTAAAAGTTAGACTTTAGTACGCATTAATGATTTCACCTTGAGAAACTCGGATAATTTATGTTGGTTGTAAACGGTACAAAAAATCACTGATGAAATTGACAAATGTTGTATTACTAAGGCTGAAGAGGTATACATTTTTATCAAATATCATAAAAATTGTCTTTCATTTTATTCTGCATTATTCTAGATAATAGAAACTATAAAATATTAAAATCTTATATTTCAGTTTAAAAATTGCGAGAGACAGATTGTTTTATTTTGTTCATGTAAATCTTAAAATTTCTACATCTTTGAAAACATTATTGATATTTAGATAAAACAAATTCAGTTTCATTTTATTGTCAATCACCTGTACAACCACTAAGTATTATAATTTAGGCCAATTGCTTAGTAATTAATACAAATTTCAAGTTTAATTTTTCCCAACACACGCATTCTAGTTTCTCGCGAAAGAAATAAAAATAATATTTGTACTCATTACAGAAGACTCAAATAGAGTTTTAAGAGAGGAATACAAACGATTATTCACGTGCTTTATTGCATCATAAAATTGATATACATATCTACTATATTCTTTATTTGAGGCAATATATATGCCTCAAGCTTGGTTTTGTCAGACGTTTCTATATTATAAATCAGTCCAAGGACACAAAAATTGAATTTTTCCAAACGATTTACAAACCAAGCAAAGATTTTTTTCATACATTTATTATATTTACCTATACAATGGAGAAAACCCACCAATGACAGGGTCAGAGTAGAAGGAATGCTCATTGTTTCCTTCTGAAAAAAACCTAGTTATTGTAATAATAAAGAATTTGGTCACTATTGCAGTAAATGATTATTCTGGCATCTTATTACATTTATATCATATATAGATATACATATATCTCATAATCTTATCTCATGAGCCTATCCTTTTGAGAAATTTGTATTTTATGAATACATATAATTTTAACTTTTTACGAAATTTCAAAATTCAGATGTGCTTAAGAATTACCTCTCAAATTTCGATTGCATGAGGTATTTTGAGTATAGTGATAACATATTCTTCGTGGAAATTTCTTTTCGTTTATTCTTGCGCTTTACTTTAGGACAAATTTTTCCTAGCAGCTAATTAGCGAATATTGAGATCAATATCTTTTTCTCAGGATATTGGGCATTGTAGAAACAAATTTGATTTGTATAAAGAACTCTTTCTCCACCGTCAATCATAAAATGTAACTACTTTCTTGAATTAATGATGAAGTTAATGATTGTCAAGAGCGATATTATTGTGAAAGACAGTCGGAAATTTTTCACACGATAATGATCTTTCACTTGCGCCTCTTCATAGAAATAGTGCGGCTTTCAAAGATTATTTTCCCTTGATTAATCAAAGTTTAAATATGCGGCGAGGATTCGTTGTGGCAGTAAGACAAGACAACTCTAACTGGGGATCACGTGTCCAGGCAGCTGATGGACTCTAGCCCCTGTAATATCAAGGGCGCAAGTTCTCGTGCTACCAACAGCGCCTGAGGGAGTCTGACTCCTACCAGGAGTGAAGCAGACTTTTAACACCGATGACAACATTCTTGTTACCGCGGTGGAAAAACAGTTGACGGTGCTCTACGTAAGGAGGAAAACTGTAGCGATGACCGAAGCAAAAAAGAGCTCGCTTAGCGCGGCTTTCAAGCAGCACACGAGGCACCTCGAAAGGGGTCATGGCTGCAAAACCATCATCTCTAGCAACTACTCAGACTCGTTCTACGGACAAGAATAAACAGGACTCCAAACACGAACCTTTTACCCGGAAGTACCTCCAGCAGGAGGCTCTGAAAATACCATGGCTCACTTTCGCGCAGATGCCTAACAACGCCCTGGTGAGAGTCGTTGATGCGCCAGCTATCCTCAAGCCTTTGAAACTCCCAAGGAGCTGGACAGGCTGAGGAAGGCAACCTCTGAAGAGATTGATACGTTACCACGCGAGGGGCGCGCCTCTAGGTCTAACGACGTCCTTATCAAGTCGGGGTCCATCTTAGTGGAGGCCGCAGACATCTTATTGCGGTACTGGCTAGTAAAAAGGACTGCAGAGTTTGGGCTCAAGAAGACACTAAACCTAGAGATTAAGGGGAAGCAGTATCTCCGAATGACCGTACAGGACACGCTGCATTCTAGCTTTAAAACTCCCCAAATCTCAATTAGGGCCCTCGCAGTTCTAGTTTACCGATCTTATCTATGGGCTCAGAGGATAATCTTCATTATTCAGATTAATTTGCTCCAGGGACCTCACCGTTATTAAGGTGATAATCCAGGGCAGAAGCAGAAAAAGACTGGAGATGTATATTGCTTTGAAAAAAAGGTGAAATATTGTCTTTTGTTAATTGACAAAAATTCTTATCACTAGGAGACCTTACGGTCCTGACGACCTTTTTAGGACCTAGATTTGATCGACAATGAAAAAACGCGTACACCATTTTGATCTTGCGAACGACCTTTTTTTAACTTGACATTCGAATTTGTCTTTCCTTTGCTTCAAAAAATTGATATTAAGGGTTACCGTCAACCGAAGCCTTAAGAACCACAATACATTCACTTTTTTTATTATTCTACATACAATATTCTATTTTATTTTTGAATTAAAATGAAAGTTTGGAGGATTCCTGTTTACACATCATTTACCCGCGTTACTTGGAAATATTTGTTTAATGGGCGTTGAAAACCTACTTGCATCTCTTTAATTTCATCTGGAGTTAATTCGGTAACGGTGCCGCTTTCCATATTTATTTTCACCCGTCTCATAGTTGACTTACTCTTACTATAAATATAAATTCCAGCAAGAATATTAGTATCCTCCAATATCGCAAAGACGTCACCACCTGATGTTGATATAACCACTTGTTCTTGAGTTACCATAGGCCCCAAGCTATTACGTCCTATTCTCAATTTGAGTGATTTATTGGCAGGAAAAGTGTATTTTCGAAGTTCGAATATCCGGCTCGGATTCACTTTGGAAGTCAGCCGAATAAAGTTTAGATGATCGAATCCATAACCACATCCGTCCGCAGCAGGAAGCCTGGTAGGTGGGAAAACGCGTCTGGCAGAAGCAGACCTGTCTGGAGAAGCAACCCCAGCAAGATAAACCGCGTCAGGAGAATGACTGCCAGGAGGAGACCTGGATCTCGACCTTGTAGGTATAGGAGTCCCATCTGCAGAATTTTGTCCGTGAAGAGAAGAAGATGTTCCAGCACGAGAAAGGCCGGAAATAGGGGTGCCATTAGGTAAGCAGTCGAATTGCGAACTTAGCTCTGCAACAAAAGAGAGAGTTTTATAAGTGTTTTGGTTATCGTACTGAAAATTTGAACTTTTGAAAATAAGTATAATGAAGATTTCTGAATCGCAACACTTGTAGGATATGTGAACGATTTACATCGAAAATAGGTATTGCCAGTGAAAACTGATTAGATTTTGAAGATTCAAATTTTTCGGAGAATTCACGTTTTTCGTATTTGCTGGCGTTTTTCTACCGGAGATTTACATTTTTGAACAAAAATTGTTGCATTTTGAAGCTTTGTATTTATGAACATTTTTAGGCTGATTCAGCATTTCATACAACAATTTTGAATTTTTAAACAAAAGTTAGTGTGGTTCGAACAAAATTAGCTTTTTCATTATTTTCAGGTTATATTATTATTTTTCACAAAAAATCGGATTTCACAATCGAAAATCATTAAAATTAAATAAATTAAATTCAGAATAAATCAAACTAAAAATTTGTGCATAATGTATCACCTCAAAATTTAGGTAGAAAATTCTTGCGGAAAAGAAGTCCAACGTTCAAATTAGTAAAAAAACAGCATAAGGATTTTTAAACTTCACGGAGTTTCAGATATTTCAATGGATTTTAATATATTTTTAGAAATTTGAAGAGATTTCATAGTATTCAGAAAGATCTCTTTGGGTTCTAAAACTTCACGGAATTTCGAATATTGTCCAGCTCGTTCCGGGCTAACTGTAGGAAAAATTCCGCAATACAAATCAGTGCCCTTCATAAATGTGGAGTAATTACACGTGACTCTGAATATTGTCTTAATAAAGCATTTCGTTATGAGTATAGCTAATCATTATTTTGGTGTATTATTACATTTATATAATATTCATATACATATATCTTATTATTTTATCTCATCAGCTTGTCCTTGGGAGTTATTTGTATTTCGTGAATACATTTAATACATTATGGCATGGAAAAAACCCGAATCTACTTAGCGCGTGAGTCATAAGTGGAACTTTTTGAATCACAAGCTGGTTTTATAGGGTTCTGGAAACCCTCAATAGGTATATGCTCGAGCTTGGCATAATGAGATATTTCTATTTTATAAATCAGTCCGAAGACAAAAATTTGGTCACTTTATCAGGCTCTACGACAAAAATCTGAAGCTGAACTATGAATTTCTTGAACCCTTCAAGAACTGAACAAAGATTTTTGAGGTTTTCGTAGATCACAAGAAACTTCAAATGATTTCAAGGGTTCCAAGTCCCTTGAAATTATTTAAACTTTCTCGTAAGCTACTACAAACCTCAAAAGCTGTTCTTGAAAATGAAGATATATTACAATTGCGATATATATATATAAATATCTTATATTCACCAATTGAATTAAGGACAACCACCAATGATAGGGTTAGAGTAGAAGGAATTTTCATTTTTGTTCTCTGAAGAAGACCAGACTATTGCATCGATTGAATATTTTGTCGTAACTGTGGCTTATTCTGGCATTTTATTCTAATTATATGATTTATGCATGTCTATATAACATTTTATCTTGTTTATCCTTTTGAGATATTTGTATTTTATGAACACATGTCATTTTTTTATCAAATTTAAAAATTCTAAACGTTTTGCAGAATCACCTCTTAAAATTTGATTGCGTAAACTATGTTGAGTATACTGATAAAATTTTCTTGGTGGAATATTTTCCTCGTATATGTAATCGCGTCGAAAAAATTCGTATTGACTTAGCGAGTGATTCATAAGTCAAATTATCCGAAAGATAAGCCTGTTTTATAGAGTCCAAAAAAACCCGTAAGTGAAAAATTGGGTAATGTGAGTGTTTCGCGTGGATTTTCAAATTTTTTTGTGTTATTTTTGTAATGTAATGAGATAATCATCATAAAATTTAGTGGTTTAGGACACACTAGGTAACAAATCTGAAAGAAATTTGTTAAGATGGTTTGGGTACGTTGAGGGAATAAAAGACGAATGAATAACGAAACAAGTGTATTAAGGTAAAGTAAATGGCAGTGTTTCCAGAGGCAGGCCGCGGCAAAAATGGTTAGGATGTGTGAATGAGACGCTAATTGGAAGAGACATGAAAAGCCACAGAAACGCAAGAGCTTGCATGAAAAAATGCACAGACGTGAAGGAAGCTAGAGAGGTATGATAGGACAGAAAAGTGTGGCGGCAAATAGTTTATAAGAAATGCATGAAGAAGATTTTGAGGGGAGTGAATGACGCCTAAAAAAAAGACCTTAGACACTAATGGACCCAAGTACGGAGCTTCACATAATGACTTTGTGGGGCTCTTCACTTGACGTGATTGCATGATCGCTATAGAGATTGATCGGCATCCTGCGTTGGAACAGTATTGCGAAACGCACGTGTTATTTAGATAAAATCACAAGAATTCTAGATCAATCTAAAAATCCATACTATAAGTTTTACCTCAATTTGGAAAAAATTTCAAAGTCTTAAAAACTAGATCCACTAATTGTACTTCACAATAGAATCCCTTATAATTTATTTAAGATGTTGGTAAACCGTCAAATCAGTTACAAATTTTAAAACCTCTCTTAAAATTCATATTTTTTTTTGGCGAGGTATTCGTTGTTCAAATATTCTTAATTGATCTATATAATATCTTTGTTCTTACTGTTCTCGTAATTTGAATAATTACAATGAATTATGCTGCAAATCACTGCTTTGATGCCTATAACAATATCTCCGTATCATTTCTAAGAATATTCATTATTTTATCAAGGATAAATATCGTTGGCTTAGCTATACATATTTGTCCTGTATCCTGAGAAATAATAACTTTTCATGATTTATAGGGGGGAAAAAGATTAAACGAATAATAATTGCCTAATCATTTGTAAATTAGTTAAAACATAGTATACAACTTTTGCTTGATTGAAGAAAAATATTTCATGCATTAGGAAAAACAAGAGAATGTCCACCTTCAAGATGAATTGTACAGAAAAATTGCTTTTTAGATTTTTTTAGGAACAATTTGTTGCATTAAAATTATTCTTTGAAAATTCCTTAGGAAGGGACTAAATTTCAATTTTCAAAATGTAAGGTGGCACGGGCTGATTATTTTCTCACCTAATGGTTGTCGACCAGACAAATGTTTGAAATGAATTGATATAACGTGTTTTTTGTATACTGATCAATAATAAATATTTTTTGAATATTCATTTTTATTTCTAAGTTGTCAAAAAATTGTTTTCTAGCTTCGCGAACATCCGACCCGAGGTCTTTCAGATTGCCAGACTAATTCTTTTACCACTAGAAGTAAAACTCAATGCTGATAAAATACAGATTTTTGAACAGTAGACAAAGAATACCCAACATCAATTCATTAAATACATTTACCTGGTCTCTCCATAGCTTAGTCGGTGACAGCATCAGACCAGCAAGCTGAAAGTTTGGGTTCGGATCCCAGTGAAGCTAGAGAGCAATTATTTTACAATTTAGAAATAAAAATCAAGACTGAAAAGATATTTACTTTCGACAATTAGACAAAAAACACTTGACCTACTTGTACTTCATTAATTTCTTCTTGGGTGAATACGGTAAACCTGCAGCTTTAAAAACTTATTTTCGCTCGCTTGATATTTCTAATAATCTTACTATAAAGTATAAACTTGAATTGAGCAAGAGCATAAGTGCTCTTCATTATTACAAAGACGTCACCCTCGCATGTTAATATGACAATTTTTTCTTTGGTATGCTTAGATTCATTGGAATTCTGTCAGCAGAAAAAAATTAATGTCGAAGTTTAAATATCTGAAGAGGATTCACTGTGGAAGTAAGATGAAAAAAATCTACATAGGGATAACGTGACCTTCTCGCGGGATTAGCTAGTGAAAAAAATTCCAGTCTTTTGTCTCTAGAAGGGACTCAACCTGTAGATTGAGGGAAAGGAGTATATCCAAAGGCACCCTTGAGTATCCGTCAGCACCCAATGTACGAGCTGATTCTTCAAAAGTATATTTTAACAGACGTGTAGCAAGAACAAACGGGACAGGCTGGATTCTTCCTGTAAAACTTTCCAAAATTTAAATTAGGGCTCTCACAGCTCTGGAGAACCGACCCTATATAGGGGAAATTACGAGAAGTCAGGGCAATTAGGGCAGTTGGGAATCTGTAGGCGGACCGAAAGCGCCCGGAGACTTGCCGAATTAGCCAGTCGATGGCTCAGACGGTAATATCCATGATGAAGAATTATTTGCGCTACAGCACAGTTAGTGATGTAAACAGGGCTCCTTCCCCTTATCCAAGCACGTCAAGGGTATAGAAGTGATTTTGGTTCGTATGCTCTGCTCCAGGGAACTCTCCGTTATTAAGGCGAGACTCAGGGGCAGGAGCGGATTAGGACTAGAGGTGTATATCGCCTTGGCTTATTTTCTTCACGATGCTGAGAAGCTTTCACCTACTAGAGGGGTGGAGGCTCTAATTCAGCTCTAACTCTGAAACATTGTTGATAAAAAAGAAACTTAGACACCTACTTCCAACTTACTTTGAATTGGCTCCTAAAAAGCTCGAATAATTATAAATATGTACTGATTTTTGGTACTACTCACTTTTAGTGTAAGCACTTGGCTCTATATCATCATTTAAAAAATTAAAACACTTCCCAGGAACGTGGGTGCGACCTGAAAATCAATTTCAACCTAAAGTCTTTTAGCAAACATTGTCATCCTAACTACCTTATAAGTCCTAAGAGAAACGTGTTTCTCCAGTAAAACGGAAAGTAGTTTAGAATTCAGAAACTTTCACAACTAGAGATTGCATGCTGACCGGCCGGTGGCAATGGCAGTTACTTCTTAGAAAGCTTGGAATTTTTTCTGAAATTGTATTTCAGAATTTAATGGCTCGAAAAGGGAAGAAAATCATTCAAATTTGTAACAAATTATTTATTTATATACAAACACCAAGCAAACCACGCTACAACTCAGCTTGAGCTACCCAAGAATCAACAAACTTTACTAACGGAGCAATATTACAATCATGCCTAACAAAAGCAAGTACACCAACTCTGTCACTTTCAAATTAAGACTGTTTTTTTTTCTGGATTGGAGAACCAGACGACCAACTCAGAGTGAGAGCCGAAATCAAAGTGATGAAGGACGTGACGTCTTTGGTCTTCATTCTTTCGCTTTTCTTTGAATTTATTAGTGAAAAAGATCTTTCTAACTGGTCTAATTCAGATTGATATTCATTTAAAAAAGATATGACTTCCTACTCAAATTCAGATATATCAACAAATTGTTTGAACGATTTAATATGAATGGAAGCTTCTAATGTGTCAACTAACGGTTCACATTTTTCTTGAATCTCTTCCCTATTCCTGGTTCAAGGTGGATTCCGAACCACTACGAGCAACAGCTTCAAGTACTTGGAGAAGCTTTTTTTCTAGAGGTGCCAGTCCCACGACTCTCCAGCGTGGCACAACCTTCTTGCTAGGCTAGTGTTCACCGCATGGGCCGCCAAGGCTCTTCCAGAGTGCGAGGGGGAAATCAAACCTGCAGGCCGATGGCTTAGGTTCAAACCCAACATCTTAGCCCCCACGACGTTCTTTTCTGATTTTTTCAACCTGTTTTCAACTTTTCACTTACAATGAGGTAGTAAATTATCAAATTTACCAAACTTAATTTATAAAACTATTTATTATTGTTCATAGAAACTTTAAATTTACTAGACTTTTGGTATTTTCGTAAATACCGTCTACTTCTTTGATTTTTGACTCTTATAGTTGCGAGAAAAAAAAGTTTCCTCATACTGTTCTAGTAGGTTTCCTCATGTTCTTTTTATTGACCATAAGCATTTTTTCAGAAAATAACATTAGGAAATGCAGGAAATGGAAAAAAAACTTTTCTAATTTGCTTCTGAAAAAGATCAGCTGGGGTATTTAAAAAATGATACAGCCTTAAAAACCATGATACAATCACATTTTATTATAACACATAAAATATTCAATTTCAATTTCAATTTGAATAAAATTGTAAAGGTTTGCAGTTTACACATCATTCATTCGCGTTACTTGGAAATATTTTTTTAATGGTCGTTGGAAACCTACTTGTACCTCTTTAATCTCTTCTGGAGTTAATTCAGTAACCGTGCCCTTTTTCATATTTATTTTTGCCCTTCTCAGATGTCTAATAATCTTACTATAAACATAAATTCCAGCAAGAAGATTAGTGTCCTCCAATATTGCAAAGACGTCACCATCTGATGTTGATATAACAATTTGTTCTTGGTTAGGTGTAGACTTATAGGAATTATGTCCTGTTTTTAATTTAATATTTTTATTGGCAGGAAAAGTGTACCTTCGCAGTTCGAATATTTGGCTGGAATTCACTTTGGAAGTAAGCCGAATAAATTTGAGGTGTTCAAGTCCATATCCATAGTCGTCCGGAGAAGGAAGCCAGAAACGTAGAACAATGTCCGTTGTAGAAGCAGACATGGTTGAAGCAGGGAGTGCCGCAGGAGAAAAGCTGACAGGAAGATGGCTGAAAGGAGGAGACCTTGACCTGTACCGCGTAGGCGAAGGAATTCTATCCGGAGAATGTTGTCTGTTAAGAGAAGAAGATGCACCAGTACAAGAAAGGTGGGTAATGGGGACGCCATTAGGTAAGCAGTCGAAATGAACACTTAACTCTGCAACAAAAAACAGAGGTATACATTTGTCTGAAGTACGTGAGGCAAGGACGAATTTTTACTCAATCTTCAAATATGTTTAAAAAATTGACAGAAGAAGCCCATTGTGTTCACGAGCATACAATTTAATAATAGCAATAATAATAATTGTCCAATAGAAAAATGTTCAGGGATTTATGCACGTAAGTGTTGAATTATTTGTGGGCCTTGACTGGAATAAACTTGAGTCAATTTATTATTGAACACAAACGCAAATATCCATTGGAATCGACACATAAAAAAATGAGCTTACAAATTGTGGCACTTGAGCATAGTTCTGTGAACCAATCAAAATACAAATGTCCAAGTATGCGGTCAAGAACTCTATCGCGTCGTAGCGTTCGGAATGTGCCATCCTAGTACTATTTTCCAATGTTGCCGTAGGGAAAATATAAATCCAAAAACCACCACTCAGTTTGGTGACGTTGGAAGATGACCTGTTCATACTTTTAATCGTGTAAACCTTAAACCCAGACTTAGAGAGATTTGCAATTAGGATGTTCAACTTCTTGGACGTGACCATTGCAAGAGTTGATGAATGCAATAGACCCATTTGAAGTGCTGGTCTTCTCGTTATCGTCAATTTTTGAAAATAGAGAGGTCCAAGGAAATTCAGCATCTGCTTAACATCTGCTTGCGAGACACTTTAAATACTACGACTGAATTCCCTATCTTGTTCAGAATCTGGACACATTGACTATCACGACAAGTTTTAGAAGAGGAGATTTAGGTGAAAGTCGTATTGTTCATTCTATTTTTATTTACAGAATTGACGAAACCTTTCGTAAATTCAAACTGAATGAAAGTGGTGTGTGTCTCTTGCCTATAAAGCACACTGAAAAGTACAATTATGTAAATAAATGCATTTAGATAAACAAATATGACCCTAAATATTTTTGTATTACTTACGTTAGGATTCGTCTTCTAAAATTTGTTAAAGTAAACATTAGGGTAATTTTGAACTTGACGGTATACTTAGAATATGCTGAATAAGAAATTGTATAGAATCAAGAAACATTTTTATTTTAAATACTCTCGCGTGGTTGAATTGAAGACCTGCAATTATGAAATAAATTGTTTCAAATATTATACACGTTTCATTTTGGTGCTCTTGGCTGAAAGTATGTATTAAAAAAAAAATTTCATCGAGCAATGAAAAAAACTGGTAAGCTTAGGAGTACCTTTCTTGTAACATAAACTTATAAAGTTTTCAAGAAGATTTGTGATTTCTAAAATTTTAGAATTTTTTAGTTTTTGAACCCAAAAACAAATTTTCAAACAAAAATATCATTAACATTTCCATTTTGCAACACTTCTAGTATATGTGAGCGTTTTACATTGAAAATAGATATGATTAATAAAAAATGATGAGACTTTAGATATTAAAATTTTTTTAAGAATTAAAGTTATTTAAAAAAATCGGTTAGTGTAATCAAAAATCATTAAAATTAAAAGAATTGAATTGTGAATAAATCAAAATTGCAATCTTTTATAACGATGAACATTTAAATTCAAGTACAATATTATGGTATGGTTTTTCATAAGAGATTCATATTCCTAGTTTGAGAAAAGTTATATTTAACACCTTTCAAATAAGATTCACTGCTTTTTAAAAATGTTAGGTTATTTCAGCATTTCACACCGAAAATTGGTACTTTTAGTAAAAAATCATTTGATTTCAAAGAAGATAAAAAAAACACTTTCAGATTATGCTGCTGTTTTTAACCGAAAATTCCTGTAACAGATTTTGAAAATGATTCACCCTTTTGGTGCAATTTTAGAATTGTTAACATGCTTAACCGAAAATCGGTCTTTTCAAGAAAAAACATTACGTTGTTACGTTACGTTATGGTTTTTGGTCTACAAATACTATTTTTAGTTAGAAGTCATTAGACTCAAAATATTTGAATTACAGTTTTCAACAACTTTGCGTTATGTTAGTTATGTTATGTTAGTTATGTTAACTTTTCTCCTAAAATTTGTATTTTTTAGCAACAAGGCTACTGTTTGATTGTCTATACACATATATTATTAATGTTGAAGAGGTATCAATTTACATTGATCATCATAAAATGTTGCCTCAGTTTTCTCCCCCCCCCCTCTTATTCTAGATAATAGATACTATTGAATACAAAAATCTTATATGTTAATTTAAAAATTTCGTGAGACAAATTTTGTTGTTTCATGGTAAATCTTAAATTTTGTCAACATTTTATTAAACAGATAAATTCAACACAAGAAATATATATATATATATATATATATATATAAAACATAGGGTAATAAATTTAATTAATAGAATATCATTAATAATGAATCAATCAGAGAAATTTATTTAATTTTTTATTTCATTGTTATTCTATTATACAATCAGCCAATGAATTCCACAGTCGATAAGGCCGCGTTTTAAGATATTTTAACAGAATGAGAATTTTAAAACTTCACATAGTTGTAAATATTTCGGGGGATTTGAATTTATTTTGATAAGTTCGAAGAGATTTCATAGTATTTAATGATATTTCTTTGGATTCCAAAACATCACGGAATTTTAAATATTTCGAAGGTTTTAATTTATTTTGAGAAATTTGAACAGATTTCGGAGTATTGAAAGTAAATTTATTCTTTTTGAAAGAAGTTCATGAGATTTCGAAACGAACAGCTTAATGTTACAAAACTTTTTATAAATTTCACCCCTTTTCCAGCTCGTTCCAGAATAATGTTACGAAAAACTCCGCAATATTAGTCAGTGCATTTTATGGATGTGAAGTAATTACACCTGACTCTCTGAATATTGTGTTGATAAAGCATTTGAATAGGACCTATACCTAATCGTTATTCTGGTGTATTATTACATTTATATAATATACATATATCTTATTATTTCATCTCATAAGCTTGCCCGTGGGAGATATTTGTATTTCATGAATACATTTTTTATATTATCGCATTGAAAAAATCCGAATCTCCTTAGCGCGTAAGTCATAAGTCGAATTTTTCGAATCACAAGCTTGTTTTATAGGGTTCTAGTAACCATTAATAATGACATGCTTTGAGCTTGGCCTGATAAGATATCTCTATTTTATAAATCAGTTGAAGTACAAAAATTTGGTGACCTCAATCATGCTCTACGACAAAAATCTGAATTTGAATTGAATATCTTTTAAACCATTCATAAACCGAACAAAGATTTTGAAGCCTTTAGTAGGTTACAAGAAACTTGAAATGATTTCAAGGGTTCGAAGTCCCTTGATATTACTTAAAATTTCTTGTAAGCTATTCAAAACTTTAAAATCTGTTTTTAAGAATATAGATATATTATAATTACGCTATATATACACATATTATTATTACCAATAGAATTAAGAAACACCACCAATAATAGGATCAGTGTAGAAGAGATGGTCATTGTTCTCATCTGAAGAATTCCTGACTATTGTATTAATGAAGAATTTGGTTATTAGTGTAGCTTGTTCTAGCATTTCATTCCATTCACATAATTTATACACATCTATATATCTTATTGCCTTATCTCATATGTTCAGTCTTTTGAGATATTTGTATTTTATGAATACATGGAATTACCTCTTAAACTTTGATTGCATCAACTATGTTGATTATACTGATGAAATTGTTTACGTGGAATTTTTTTCTTGAATATGTAATCTCATCGAGTAAATTTTAATGGACTCAGCGAGTGATTCATAAGTGCGATTTTCCACACAATAAGCCTGTTTTATAGATTCAAAAAAAACACGTAAGTGAAAAATTGGGTTTTGTAAGTTTTTGCCACTAATTCTTATATATTTGTGTTTTTTTTAGTGCGAATTGTATTTTTAAGCAATTTTTCATTGTCACCATCTTTTTTCTCTCACTTGTAAAAAGTTATCATTTTTCTAGCTATATAATACAGTC
Source organism: Andricus grossulariae (assembly GCA_011634705.1). Classification (NCBI taxonomy): domain Eukaryota; kingdom Metazoa; phylum Arthropoda; class Insecta; order Hymenoptera; family Cynipidae; genus Andricus; species Andricus grossulariae. The sequence continues at coordinate 43,264,756 of JAABKJ010000755.1, read as the reverse complement.
TATTGAAGCCAGAGAGGTATAAAATGAATGAAAAGTGTGGCGTCAAAAAATTCATAAGAAATGCTTGAAGAAGAGTATCAGTGGAGTGAGTGATGTCTGAAACAAAAGACCGTGCATACTTATGAACGTGCATACTAATGAACCCAAGTAGGGAACTTCGCATGATGCTCGGAGCAGATTTGCGGTCCGGACATGTTATTGAAATACATGCTTGATCGCTATAGGGATTGATCGGCATCCTGGGCCTAAGCAGTATTGCGAAACGAACGTGTTATTGAAATAAAAGCACAAGAATTCTGGATCAATCTAAAAATCTATACTATGAGTTTTACTCCGAATTCGAAAAAATTCCAAACGTTTAAAAACTAGTTCTACTAATTTTACTATACAATTGACGCCATTATAATATATTTAACGTAAAGGTAAACCGTCAAATTAATAACAAATCCTAGGCCTCTGTTAAAATTCATTCTATTTCATTGGCGCAATATTCATAGTTCCAACATTTTTAATTCAGCTTTATAATATCTTTGCTTTCACTGTTCTGGTAATTTATCAATTATAATACTGTCACTAAATTATGCTGCAAATCCCTGCTTCAATAACTTTACCAATATCGCTTCTTCATTTCTAACAATATTCGTAGCAAGGGAGTCATCGTGGCTCATATGGTATAGTGATTGCCCTATGTTCCAATACTGCAGCCTTGGCAGCCACGCTGGCGCGGGTTCGATTCCCAAAGCAGGAAGCGAGGCTGGACGTTTGGTTAAAAATTAATTTTTGTTGTTGAAAATTCAATCATTTGCTTCAAAATTGAACTATTACGGTCATGATTAAATTATTCAATACAAAATTTAAATATTCTGTTAAAAAATCATCTTTTCTTTTCGAAAATTCACCTATTTTAATGCTGGTTTTTAAATATTAATGGTCAGGAAAAATGAAAAATTGGTAAGGGAAAAATGAGGTAAAAGTCAGGAAATTTTCTCTTTATCTCAAGAGTGATTGATAACATCCTAATGTCGTTATAAAATTGAGATGATATACCTATACATATCTCTATATTTTATATAGAGTCTCCGATATTTTTATTATTATTTTCATTAAGATATAATTAATTAATTAAGCATATTATTATTTTATTTAATTAATCTAACATTCTTCTGATCGACTGTTTTTTCATTTGTTTCAGGTATGATTTCATTATCGTGGAATGCTTCCATTTACTTTCAACATATCTCAACAAGTAAGAAAAATAAACTATTCCCTTATTTTCCAATTTTCTAAAAATTCCTTTTTTTTTGCCCTGTTTTTTTTTTTAGAAAATTCCCCTTTTTCTCATTTTTTCACTTGAGGCATTTGTGCCAAAAAACAAGCCTCTGGAAGAGAAATTTTTTCTATGATTTTAAGAATTGAAATGATATTATCAGTTAAGATTTATGAAAGAAAAAATATTTGTTGTGAAAAATGTTAAAAACTTACGAAAATCAATTATTTTAACTATAGTTTTTGTACTTGATTTTTTTGTTACTGTCGCTTCTTACCAATTTTTTAAAAATTGTTAGATTTTAATAAATCTTGGCTCATTTTTCGGGAAAAACATTCCTTACAACTTTATTGTGACCAATTTAGAAAATAAGTGAATATCTTCAAATACAGATACATAATTGTTTAAAAAACTTTTTCCGAAAAAATAATTGTTTCAACGATTTCAGCCATAGAAATATTTACTTTAAAAATTGGAAACATCAGAATTATAGACAATTTTTTCTCAGGAAGAATAAGCTATAATTGATTAGAATTCAACCATTTTCGAAAATTGGTAAAAAGCGATAGTAAGAAAAAATTCATTTGTGAAAAACATTGTTAAAATAAAATGTTTTTGTAAGTTTGAAAATGTTTTCATTCAAAATAATGTTTTTTTATTTGAAATATCATCATCAGTAATATTATTCTGATTCTTAAAATTCAACTATTTTTTTTTTAATTCATTTTATTTGGTAGAAAATTATTTTTTTTTTCAGCAGAGACATAAAATATTTGGTTGAAAATTCATTTCTTTGTTTGAAAATTGATCTATTTTGTTGGATTTTTTTTTAATTAATTTTTTTTTACTGAAAATTTAACTAGTCTATTTTCTGATTGAAATATTGTTTGTTTTTTAATTCTTGTATTTAGTTGAAAAAGTATCTTTCAGGGTAGAAAATTTATCTTTTTGGTTTAAAATTCAGTTTTTCGAGCTCAACTTATTTTATTTAAAATAATAATATTTTCGGTTGAAATATCAACTATTATATTTGTTGGAAATTAATTTTTTTTTGTGTGAAGATTCATCGTTTTAGTTGAAAGCCATCTCTCTGGTTAAAAATTTAACTTTTTTTTTAAATCGTGTTTTTGGTTGCAAAATAAATTTTTAACTGGAAATTGAACGATTCCATCTTTGATTTAAAAAATTAAATTTTTTATTTGAAAATTCAACTATTTGGTTAAAAATCAAACCATTTTGTTACAAATTAATTTCTTTGGTTGAAAATTCCGTTTGTTTTTTTTTGGCAAAAATTTAATTTTCTTAACTAAAATATAACTTCCATTTTTTGTTAAACAAGTACTTTTCTTAGTTGAAAATTCATCTTTTTCATTCAAAATACAACTATTTGGTTAAATATTCATTTTTTTTATTGAAGATTCTTCATTTTAGTTGAAGATTTGACTATTTTGTTCAAAATTCGCTTTCTTCTTGGAAATTAATTTTGTTAACTGATAATTTAATCATTCCATTTTTTATTAAAAAATCATCTTTTTCAGTTAAAAGTTCAAAATTTCATTATTTAGTTGAAAATTCGCCTTTTTTGGTAGAAATTTTTGTTTTTAACTGAAAAATTTAATATTTTGTGTTGAGAATGTATCTTTTTTAGTTCAGAATTCAAGTATTTGATGGGAAATTAATTTCTTTGGTTGAAAACTGATGTATTTTGTTTCCAATTAGTTTTTTTTTGGTTGAAAAGTAATTTTTTAAACTTAAAATTGGTCTATTCCATTTTTGCTTAAAAATGTATCTTTTTTAATTGAAAATTTTTTTATTCTGTTTAAAACTCCTCTTTTTGCCTTTGGAAAATAAATTATTTTGTTAGAAAAGTAATGTAAAATGTAAATGTCTTTTTGGCTTGAAAATACAACTGTTTCTGGTTAAAGTTCAATTTTTTTGTTTGAATATTCGATGATTTGGTTGGAATTTTTTTGTCGGTTGTGAAAATTCAACTATTTGGTTAAAAATGCAACCATTTTGTTGAAAATTTATTTCTTTGGTCGAAAATTCCTTTTTTTTTTGACAAAAACTTAATTTTCTTAGCTAAAAATATAACTGTTCGATTTTTTGATAAAAATGTACATTTCTTAGTTAAAAATTCATCTTTTTGATTGAAAATGCAACTATTTAGTTAAATATTCATTTTTTTTATTGAAGATTCTTCATTTTAGTTGAAGATTTGACTATTTTGTTCAGAATTCGCTTTCTTTTTGGAAATTAATTTTGTTAACTGATAATTTAATCATTCCATTTTTTATTAAAAAATCATCTGTTTCAGTTTAAAGTTCAAAATTTCATTATTTAGTTAAAAATTCGCCTTTTTTGGTAGAAATTTAATCTTCTTGGTAGAAATTCTTTTTTTCAAATGAAAATTTTTATATTTTATGTTGAGCTTGTATCTTTTTTAGTTCAAAATTCAAGTATTTGGTGGAAAATTAATTTCTTTGGTTCAAAATTGATCTATTTTGTTCCAAATTCGTTTTTTTTTGGTTGAAAATTAATTTTTTTAACTTAAAAGTTGACTATTCCAATTTTGCTTCAAAATATATGTCTTCTACTTGCAATTTTTTTTATTCTGTTTAAACCTCCTCTTTTTTCCTTTGGAAAATGAATTATTTCGGTAGAAAAGTAATATTTTTTGTTTGAAGATTCCAATTTTTTTGTAGAATATTTTTTTTGTGATTTTAAATTTCGACAGTTTGTTAGAAAGTAACTTTATTGTTAATAATTCATATTTTCGGGTTAAAAACTCAACTAAAATTTTTTTTCAACAATTAATTTGTTTTGGTTAAGGATTCAACTAGTTTGTTGAAAATTGTACATGCATCTCTTTGGTTGATAATTAATTTTTGTTGTTGTTGAAAATTCAACTATTTGGTTGAAAATGTAACTATTTCTTTGAAAAATCGACTTTTTTTGGTAGAAAATTTATCTCCTTTGTCGAAAATCAATTAATTTTATAGAAAATTAACAATTTAATAGTTTAAAATTAACTTTTTTGTTGAAAATTCATATTTGGTTAAAACATCTTTAAATTAATCTTTTTTGTTGAGAATTCAACTTATTGTTGAAAATTCTTCTTTTTTGGGTGAGTTCAATTGTTTTTGATTTAAAATTCTACTATTTGTTAGAAAACAAAGAAACAGATGAACTTAGAAAACTATTTATTCAAAATTTTTATTCTGTATTAAACATTGTTTTTTCTAGAAGTTTTCCTAGTTGTTTTAAAAAGACGTTCAATTAAAACTTTGGAAATGGAAATGATTTTTAAAATATCGATAAATATTTGAAAATTCTTCTGGCGTTTCCAGAATTCGAGATATTTTTGTAGAATATTTGTTTTTGTGGTTTTAAATTTCGACAGTTTGTTAAAAAATAACTTTATTGTTAATAATTCATATTTTGGGGTTAAAAAGACAACTAAAAATGTCTCTCTTTTTATTGAAAATTAATTTGTTTTTAAGGATTCAACTAGTTTTGAAAATTGTACATGCTAATGTTTGGTTGATAATTAATTTTTGTTGTTGAAAATTCAACTATTTAGTTGAAAATGTAACTATTTCTTTGAAAATTCGACTTTTTTGGTAGAAAATGTATCTCCTTTATAGAAAATTAATTTATTTAATAGAAAATTAAAAATTGAATAGTTTAAAATTAACTTTTTTGTTGAAAATTCATATTTGTGGAAACAACTTTAAATTAATCTTCTTTGTTGAGAATTCAACTTATTGTTCAAAATTCGTCTTTTTTGGATGAGTTCAACTGTTTTTGATTTAAAATTCAACTATTTGGTAGAAAGCAAATAAACAGATGAACTTAAAAAACAAGTTATTAAATATTTCCATTCTGTATTAAACATTGTTTTTCCTAGTAGTTTTCCTAATTGTTTTAAAAAGGCGTTCAATGAAAACTTTCAAAATGGATATAATTTTTAAAATATCGCTAAATATTTGGAAATTATCACGTTTCCAGAATTCGAGATATTTTACTCTTTGAAAAGTATAGGGACTCCCACGTATCTTGTATAATGCTTGACGGGAGTCGCAGCAACTAGGAACGTAACGGAGAGTAAAACAACCCTCCTCTTGTCGAAGTGGGGTCGTTTTTGTTATACTCGAATCCGGAGATATCCGCCCCGACCTAGTCGAAAATTAGGGGTTGCAAGGAAAAGTGTCCGCGAACATCATCCCCAGAATCCACCGCGCCCTTGCCTTGGTTCCTCCAATAAGGGGACGGCCAGAGACGTAATTTGCAACGAGTCCAATATCGTCAAAGACCCTACCTATCGAGCTTTTGAGTCGAAATGGTCCCTACTTAGCTGTTACTAACGGCTCTTGGAAATTTGCAGCTTTCCTTTATTTGATTTTATTAAAGCGCATAGAAGAACCAGGCCTCGGACCAGAGTAGGGTAGTAACTTGTTACGATGAACTAAGTTACTGAAAAGTTACGTTATTTGTATCTTTTAGGGTACGTTTGTAATTTCTGAACAACATTTTTTCCTTGGCTCCGGTGGGAATCGAACCTCGTGATGTAAAACATTGTGATCATTGTCATTTTACGGGAAAATATCGTGGCCCTGCTCATGACAGGTGTAATGTAAATTACCGAACTCACATATAATTTCCATAGGGTTTCATTATTTATCTGAACATGACTCTTATTATTTTATAAATGAATTGGCAACAAGCTTTGAAAGGTTAGATCGATCATATGTAGATAACTTTCACGAACTGTGAATCTGGAAATCAACAATATGGATCTAAGGTGGAAATCGAACTCTTCCGATTGCCGATCGGGTGTTTTAAACGCTAAGCTACTAGAGAGATCGAAGGCTTTTGGTTGAAAATTCACGCATTTTGTTAAAAATTCAACTATTTTATTTGGCTGAAAAGTAACTTTTTTGTTGGAAATTCATATTTTCCATTGGAAAATACAACTGTTTTGTAGAAAATTCGACTTCTTGGCTTGAAAATGCAACAATTCAGTGGAAATTTTTTCATTATTGTTTCATAATTCTACCTTTTCGTTTCAAAATTGATCTCTTTTGGTGAAAAAAATCTAGTTTATTTTGGTTGAAGATTCAACTATTTTGATACAACATTAATCTGATTTGGTTGACGATTCAGCTATTTTGTTGAAAATTTGTCTTTTTTGGTTGAATTCAATTTTGTTTGATTTCAAATAAAAATCTTTTTTGTTTGAAATAATATCAACTATAATATATTTTTCGTTGAGAATTCATCTATTTTGATTAAAAATTCATGCATTTTGTTAAAAATTGAACTATTTTATTTAGTTGAAAAGTAACTTTTTTGTGAAAAAAATCATGTTTTCGGTTTGAAAATGCAACTTTTTTGAAAAAAATTCATCTTTTTGGTTTGAAAATTTAACAATTTAATGCAACATTTTTTCATTTCTTGATTCGAAATTCGGCTTTTTCATTTGAAAATTTGTCCCTTTTGGTAAACAAATCTAATTTTTTTTGTTTAAAATTCAACTATTTTGATAGAAAATTAACTTGATTTGCTTGATAATTCAGCTATTTCTTGAAAATCCACATATTTTGTTAAAAATCCATTTTGTTTGTAGAAAATTATCTTTTTCTTTTCAAATTAATCTTCTTGTTTAAAAATTCATCTTTTCAGTTAAAAATTCAAGTATTCCAGTTAAATATTTATCATTTTAGTTGAAAGTTCATCCTTTAGGTTCAAAATAAAATTGCTTACTTAAAAGTTAAACTCTTTTGTTGATAATTAATTTTTATGGTTGAAGATTCATCATTTTAATCAAAAATTCATTTCTTTGGTTGAAATATGAGCTATTTTATTGAAAACTTGTTTTTTCTTTGGATGAAAAGGAATTTTTTTGCCGAAAATGTAACTATTTTGTAGAAAATTTGTTTCTCTTTTTGTCGAAAATTATTTTGTTTTTTAAACTGAAAATGTAACTATTACTCCAGTTTAATGTTCCATAATATAAGATAAAAATTCATCTCTTTGGTTGAACATTCATCTTTTTACCAAAAATTTAATTATTCAATTTTTGGCTGAAAAATTATCTTTTTTATTTGAAAATTCATATTTTTAGTTTATTTTTTTTTAAATTAAACATAGAAGAGGATTTGAGAATTTACGAAAATGTAAAGTTTGTATTTCTAAAACCTTAATAGAGGTAAAACAGAATGAATAAATTGTTATAAAAAATAATTAAAATCCTCCTTTAGCTTTAAATCATTTAAATTAAATATAACCTAAATCAGTTTGAAGTAATAATTTTCGAAACTTCGGATATAAAATAGAGTGAATTTGTTACGCTTTCCGTCCACCATAAAAATGATTACTTGTACTTCATTTTTTTACTTCCTGATTAAAATGACAAAATCCTGTTATCCAATAATTATCTCATCTACAATTTCGAGTCATCAATTTTTATTATTTTGCTATTAAATTCCTTATTTTATTTTCTTACTCTAAAAAGAATTATAAATTATTTCGAAAGTTCAAATGCAATAATATTTTATCTACGAAATACTTGGACAATAAAAATAAAAAGAAAAAAAGAATCCAGCGATCAAGTTTGGACAAGTTTGATCCAGAATTCATCCAAATTTAATTATTAGATTTTTTTTCAATTTTCAAGAATTTCGTAGTTAAATTTGAATATTGGAACTTTCAAGGGAAATTTAAAGAGGAATTTAAATTTTGAATTATTCTGAATTTAATTTCTTAAATTTTACAGTATTTTGTGTAAGATATTTTCAACAGAAAATTGTATTCTTCCTCCCTAGCAATTTATCATCATTTTCTAGTTAATTTTAAGTTGTTGAATTTTCAAAAAATAGTTGAATTTCCAACTAAAGATATAAATTTTCAACAAAAAATGGACTACTTAAAGTGTCAGTTAAAAAATTAGTTTTCAACCAAAAATACTAATTTTCAAGAAAATAGTTTAATTTTACATCAAAGAGAATAATTTTTAATTAAAACGATGAATCTTAAATAGAACTTTAAATTTAAAAAAATTAATTTTTAAATAAGAAAAATGGAATTTTCAATAAAATAGTTCAATATTTAACCAAAGAGATTAATTTTCAATGGAAAATATAATAATTGATATATCAACACAAGTTTTTAAGTTGAAATAAAAAATAGTTGAATTCAGCCAAAAATGGAATAGTTTAATTTTCAGGCAAAAAATTAATGGTTAAAAAACGAATTTTCAACCAAATAGTTAAATTTTCAAACAAAGAGATGATTTTTTTAAAGAAAATAATTCAACTTTTAACTAAGTAGTTGAATTTTCAACCAAAACAATAAATTTTGTACTAAATAGTTGAATCTTCAACTAACAACTTCAAATTTTTACAGAAAATTGGAAAGTTGAAATATCAGTTATAATAATTGATTTCAACAGCAAAAAACACAAATTTTGAAAAAAATAGTTCAAAGTTCTACCAAAAATGGAATAGTTAAATTTTAGGGTAAAAAAATAAAGTTTGAGAAACCCGAATTTTCAATAAAATACATAGTTAAATTTTCAACCAAAGAGATGATTTTTCAACTAAAATGATGAATCTTCAACGAGAAAAAATGCATTTTTAACCAAATAATTCAACTTTTAACCAAGTAGTTTAGTTTTCAACCAAAACGAGAAATTTTCAACCAAATAGTTGAATATTCAACTGACAAATGCAAATTTTTAACAATAATTAATTTTGTACAAGAAAAATAAGAATCTTAAACAAAATAGTTAAATCTTCAACCAAATAAAGAATTTTTAGCAGAGGAGTTCAACTTTCAACAAAACAAAATTCTCAGTGAAAAATACAATAATTGATATTTCAAACAAAAAAGATTTTAATTTTAAATAAAAAATAGTTGAATTCAACCAAAAATAAAAAGTTTTAAATTGTCAGTTGCAAAAATTAATTTTCAATAACAAAAAACACGAATTAAGAAAAATATAGTTAAATCTTCAACCAAAAAAGATTTTGTTTTTAAATAAAAAATAGTTGAATTTAACTAAAAAGATTGATTTTTAACAAAAGAGTTGGATTTTCCGTCAAGAAAGAATATGCATGTAAAAAAAAAGCTTTTAACAAACAGTTGATGTTTATGCTGAAATAGTTAAATTTTCAACCGAAGAGAATGTTTGTGTAAGAAAACTGTGGAATTTTGAACAAAATATTTAAATTTTCAACCAAATAATTAAATTTTTAACTAAAATGATGAACTAAACAAGATTAATTTGCAATAAAAATGGAATACTTAAATTTTTATTATAAGAAAATAATTTTCAATCAAAATTATTCAATTTTCAACGAAAAAGATCAATTTTCTACCAAAAAAGACAAATTTTAAACAAAATACATTACTTTTCAACCACGTATTTGAATTTTCAATTAAAAATTATTAATTTACAATCAAAAATGGAATAGTTTAATTCTCAGTCAATGAAAATAATTTTCAACAAAAAAAAAAGAATCTTCAACTAAATGATTAAATTTTTCACCAAAATAGTTGAATATTCAACAACAAAAAAAGATAAAGTTTCAACTAAACATGGAATAATTATATGTTCGATTAAAAAAAATTAAGTTTATGCAAAAAAAAACGAATTTTCAACAAAGTATTTGAATTTTCAACCGGGGAGATGAATTTTCAACTAAAATGATGCATCCTCAACCAAAAATTAATTTTTCACCAAGAAGATTACTTTTCTACCAAAACAGATCAATTTTTAACAAAATACATTAATTTTCAACTAAAGAACATTCATTTACAATCAAAAATGGAATAGTTAAATTTTCAGTTAACAACATTAATTTTCAACCTAAGAAAAATGGATATTAAACTCTGGAAATGAATTCATTTTTCTCTAAAAGTTTTCCTATAGATTTTAGAACATTTTAATTTTTTTTTAAACAATCCTAAAATGTATTGATTGTCCTAAAAACCGATTTGTGAACTACATTATATGTTATTAGGTGTTCAACAAAATATTTGACCCAACCAAATTTTTTTCAACAAATCTTTTGTTAGATGGAGTATTGTTGATGCAACCAAAAAATTTGATTGGTTCAGTCAAATATTTTGTTGAATGAACAAAAATTTCTTTGTTTCAACCAACTTTTCGTCTATAGTCAAAAAAACAGTTTTGTTTGGTCCAAGAAACATTTTTTCTGAGTGCATCACTATAATTTTCCTAACTTTCAGTTTACATGGAAATTCAAGATAAAAATTAAGACAGATGATTCCTTTTCCTTCTGAAATAAGATAGTAAAAGTAGGAAATTAAGCATTCCCTAAAATAATTTTTTTTCTTTCGACTATTAGTGAAGATTTATCCACCAAATTTGTTTTCCATGCTGGTCGTGGGTGTTGGAGAAAATCTCGACAAGACATCGATATTTTACTTTTACGGAGGAATCACTGAGAGAGGCCAGACAAATTAAAAGTCTTTCGAAACTGATTTTTTTTTTCGTGTCAGATAGTTAGATTTAGAGTTGGAGAGGAAAGAATTAATCCCTCTGTCAGTTGGGCGCTCGTCCCAGAATCGTAACTCAACAGTTTTATCTTCTTGATTTTTTTTTCGCTAAACATTCTAAACTCGTCGTCTTAATTTATTAGATTTCCTGGTCTTTTCATGTATAAATAAAACTTAGTCCATAACTGCTTTCTTTCACATTTGTTTTAATTTAAATATATTCTTTTTTAGGTAGATTTCATTTTTAAAGCATTTGAGTTTTTATACTTTTTTTGAGCGGTTACACTATTTTGCTACTATTTCGAAAAAAATGACACGAAATACACTATTTTCTCACAATTGTCTCCTAATGCTACTATTTCTTTACTTAAAAAAAAAATATATGTATATTTTTTCAAACTCCTTCACTGATTGGCTACATATTGTCTCAATGGTTAATTAGGGGTTGTCCAAAATGTTGAATTTTCAAGCCAAAAAAAAAGAGCTTTTAACAAAACAGCTGAATTTTCAACCGAATAGTTAAATTTTGAACCAAACAGATGAACTCTCAACAAATTACATAAATTTTCCATAAAAAATTGAGTTTCCTACCAAATTGTTGAATTTTGAAACTAAACGGACGAATTGTCTACAAAACAGTTCATTTTTCAACCAGAAAATACTAAAAGATTTTAATTTTAAATACAAAACAGTTGCATTTTCAAGAAAAAAGATTGAGTTTCTAGTAACAAAGACGAATTTTTAAAAAATACATATATTTTCTACCAAATAGTTAAATTTTAAACAAGAGGATTAATTTTCCATCAAAAAATATGATTTTTGAAAAAAATACATGAATTTTCAAACATATAGTTGAATTCTCAACTAAAACAGATAAGTTTTAAAGCGAAAATCGAATAGTTAAATTTCCAGATAAAAAATTCATTTTCAATAAAAAGAAAACGAATTTTCTACAGGCCTGTTGAATTTTCAAGCCAAAGAAAGGAATTCTCTACAAAACGGTGGCACTTTTAGCCTGGAAATACTAATTTTCAACAAAAAATGTAATAGTTGATATTTAAAAAAAAAGTAATATTAAATAAAAAATAGTTAAATATGACCAAAAAGGATGAATTTTCAACAAAATACTTGAATACCAACTGAACTAGATGAATTTTTAAAAATACTTATGCTTTTTTAAGAAAAAAATAATTTTCTACTACAAAATATGAATTTTCAACAAAATTAATAAATTTTTAACCAAATAGTTGAATTTTCTACCAGAAAACACAAATTTTCAACAAATTACATAATTTTCCTACTAAATGTTTTGAACAATGTATTTGATAAAAAATAGTTTAATTCAACCAAAAATATAAAATTTTAAATTATAAGTTACAGAAATTAATTATCAATAACAAAAAGCACAAATTAAAAAAAAAATATAGTCAAATCTTCAACCAAAAACGATTTTAATTTTAAATGGAAAATAGTTGAATTTAACCAAACAGGACGAATTTTAAAAAAATGGTTAAATCCTCAACCAAAACGGATTAATTTTCATCCAATCATTTGTGTTTTAACCATAAAGGATTGAATTTATACCCAAATAGTAGAATTTCCAAACAAAAGAGTTGAATTTTCCTCCAAGAAAGAATATGAAAAAAAAAGTTTTTAACAAATAGTTGAGTTTTATGCTGAAATAGTTGAATTTTCAGCCAAATAGAATGGTTTTCTAACAAAATTGAGGAATTTTGAACAAAATAATTTAATTTTTAACTGAAGGAAATAAATTTTCAACTAAAATGAAGTAAACAAGATTAATTTACAATAAAAAATAGAATAGTTAAAGTTGTATTTGAATAAAATATTTTTCAATCAAAGTTATTCAATTTTAAACGAAAAAGATAAATTTTCTACCAAAAAATACCAATTTTTAATAAAATAAATTACTTCTCAACCACATATTTGAATTTTCAACTGAAAAAGCTTAATTTGCAATAAAAAATGGAATATTTTAATTTTCAGTTAATGAAAATAATAGCTGAATTGTCAACTAAAACAGATCAATTTTAAACCAAAAATCGAATAGTTAAATTTTCAAATAAAAAATTCACTTTCAATAAAAAGAAAACGAATTTTCTACAGTACTGTTGAATTTTCAAGCCAATGAGAGAAATTCTCTACAAAACGGTGATATTTTCAAACTGGAAATACTAATTTTCAACAAAAAATGTAACAGTTAATATTTAAACGAAAAAGATTTTAACATTAATTAAAAAACAGTTAAATATAACCAAAAAGGATGAATTTTCCAAAAAATACTTGAATCCTCAACTGGTCAGAATAATTTTTTACAATACAGTTGCATTTTTAACAAAAAAAATGATTTTCTACTACAAAATATGAATTTTCAACAAAATTCATAAATTTTTAACCAAATAGTTCAATTTTCTACCAGAAAATACGAATTTTTAACAAAGTACAACATTTTTCAACTAAATATTTTGAACAATGTATGTGATGTTAGTTCCAATTTTATTTGATTAATTTTTAACTAAATAGTTGCATTTTTATTTTAAAAAAGATGAACTTATAACCAAAACTGGTGTAATTAAATTTTTATTGAGGAGAATTAATTTTCAGTAAAGAAATTAATTTTCTGTAAAACAGTTTAATTTTGTACCAAATAGCAGAATTTTATAGCAAATTGTTTAATTTTTGAGCCGAAAATACGAATTTTCTACAAAACAGTTGAATTTTCAACCCGGAAATGTAATTTTTCATCGAAAAAGGTAATTTATAACCGGGCAGTTGCACCTTTAACCAAAAAAATTATATTTCTATAGAAAGAGGTACATTTTTAAACCAAAAAGATAAAAAATATATGTAGTTGAATTTTCAACAAAAACAAAATTTGTTAGTTAAGAATGAAACAAAATTTCAATCAAATTGTTCAATTATCGAGCCAAAATAACGAATTTTCAACGAAACAGTTGACTTTGAACCAAAAAGTATGACTTTTTAATGTAATTGTTGAATTTTCAAAAAAGTAATTCAATTTTGAATAAAATAATACAGCTTTTAAATAAAAAAGATGATTTCTTAACGAAAAATTTAATAGAAAACATTTCAATCGAGAAGAATGAACTTTAAATAAAAAATAGTTGGATTTTCTTATTGGATAAATAAATAGGAATTTCGATAATTTATAGACGAAATAATAACATTTTAAATAAACATTTTTTAGAATTTTAAAAATTTTATGAAACTATTTTGACACTTTCTTTTTATTAATTTGTAACACTATTTACACAATTTTTTATCCCTAAAGTGAGTCCAAGGCCTGATAACCTTAAAAACTGTCAGATCACTCTATAATTTTACTATCTTTATTAAATTTTTCCCAATGCAATGTCGAAAAGGGCTAAATTCATGCATGTGTTATAAAAAATATATAATGTGGGAATATTTATAATTATTAATTTATTAATCTTCAAGATTTTCACGAAACCTTTTTCAAAAAGCGACTAAATTAAATTCAAAATTAAATTGGAATACTAATGTGATTTTTCAATCGATTATATCGTTTTTAGCATCCCACCAACAACTTAAATCAACATTATTTTAAATCAGTCGGGCCTTTTTTTTCAAATTTGTTTTTGTGTTTAATTAATGGGAAATTATAAAAAAATTTTGAAAGATGACAGAAGAAAAAGCTCCTTATTCATAACCTTTTTTAATGTATATATTTGTCTTTCGAAATGAAAAAAATTTCCTGAGAAGTCGAACAATGTTAATCAGTTTGTACATAATTTTAATGTGATTCGCAATTGAAGCTCAAGTAACCTACATATGAAAAAAAACTGTTATAAATGTCCAGAAAAAAAAGTATTCTTAATTAAAAATATGCCCATAAAAAATTGTAATTCAATTTCAAAAAAAGCCCAAACGATTATTTTTATTGTTATTTTAAAATCTTCGCAGCATGTCTGGAAACCATAATAAATAAAAAATGCAATTGAAAAAAAATGTTATAAAGAGTGACAGTATAGAACTAGACAGCCAGTATTTTTATAGAAAATGGGTTTATTGCATAAAAAATTCTTGAGAAATTAAATGCACATTATTGTAAAAGCGTTTTCTTGAAACATCATTTAAAAAAATGAAATTAAAATTTGAGTTATACTTTTAACGAAGAGTAAGAATTTTTTCAACCTTTTAGCACTGATATTTCTTGAAATTATTATCATCAAACGAAAAATTAAAACAAAAAAATTATCATACCTTCTTTTAGGAACATTGTTCCATTTCGTATTATAATTAAAAACAAAAATCGACTTCTTTCAAAGAAGGACACGACCCATAATTTTTAATAAAAAAATCCAGTAATAAGGTTTAATAAAAATTTACTTCTTAGACTAATTTTTTTCGCATTTCAATTAAACACAATAATCGACTTTTTGAAGACAGGCAATGCAAAACGTTTAGCAATATTCACTATACATTTGTTGGAAAATTCCCTCATTCTTTATTAATCAAACCAAAAATCCACTGTTTTTCAAAATGGATCCAAACGATTATTTTATTTTTAATCCCAAAATATTTAATAAGTGTAAAAAAGATTCTTTTAGCACTCAAGTTTTATTTAAACTTAGTTATTCCGCACCGTTCAGTTTTATTCTGAAACATCTCTAGAGAAAAATTAGAACCAAATGAAACACTTTTTTCAAATGAGCTTAAAAACAATGAGAAATTTTTTATTTCTTCAAGGTTGTTCAATATTTAAATAATTGAAATTTGCATTTTTGTGCATCTTATTACAGAGTTGAAGAAGTAACATGCAATTCCAGGATAAATTGTTTTTTGTGAAAATTAAAAAAAAATGTTACATTTCAAAAAATAAGGTTGAGGCTATTATAGTATCACCTTAAGTATTAAAATTTTGTTATTACTTTTTTTCAATAATTTTTAATTCAACTTCGAAGGATACGAATCCAGTTTCCAATTTTACGATTATAGTTTTCAAAGGATTTACAGACTTTTTACATTCTTTTGTCCATTTCCTTACAGGTTTTTACATTCTTTTGTCCATTTCCTTAAAGGAGTACTGTACTTTTTCCCTTGGTTCATAAAATAAATCAAAGGAACTATTTTAAAAGAAACGCTTTTCGTTCTCTTTAGTCCCATTTAGAAATATTTGCTGACAATTTATTCATAGAACTATTCCCCATGAGTTATTAAAGGAGCTTTAACCTTTACGAAAAGAAACTTCAGTAAAGATCATAAAGCATTCAATTTACGAAGTGTAAATTCCACTCAAATAGAAATAAAAATCTTCATTAAAGATGAATAACAAGATACTAAATATTAACAAATCAAGACAGGAACATCAAGTAAAAGAAATGAAGCTGAAGTTCCTTTACGAGCTCCCTACCTTGAAAAATATCGGAAAAAGCTTGAACCGTACTTTATTGGATTTCAGAATTCTCCACTTATAAGGTTATCACTCCGGAGTAAAATGCTACGAAATAAAGAAAAACGTATTCCCTACAATAATTTTATGAGTCTAATAGTAAAGGTTGAATTTAAAGATTATGGAACCATCAATAGATATTAGAATAATTTTCCCATTAAATGAATTTGAAATATTTTTGGTCAGTTTGTCCAGGGTGGTTTCCTAGCCATTTGGATGATATCAGTTCATTTTATGAATAAGACATTATATTTTTGTGACCCACAAAAGGAACCTATCTTCAGAGTTTATGAGAGAGTTAAGGATTTTATATGAAAGGGAATTGTGGTCTATTTAGAGCTTATTATTTTTTTAAATCTAATCTTTCTGGACGTAGCATTTATGAGGAAATAAATTTCACTTGCAAAATTTAATCATGATAATAATAATAATCTTCATTACAAAAATTTAATCAGAAGCTCAAGGTACAAAATAATTTTAGTATAAATTCTAATGTCAAACAATGCCTGATGAAGACCAAAAGGGAGGTAATTGAAGCTGTTTGAAAACCACAACAACATCCAATAAACTTACACTCTCAACGCCTCAGAGCTTCAATGCTATTTTTTTATTTATTTTATTATTTTAATATTAACTGTTAATTTTAATTCGTGAACAGTGTTAATTAAATTGATAAAATATTTCTTATCTTGACTGCCCAACTTTGTAAGGATTTGTCACACAAATCTTCTTATTAAAAATAAATTATAGTTTCTTAACAAAAATTTACAGAAGTTTAAAGCAAACCAATTTTTAGCACTAGGGACGTGTAAAATATGCAAATCCATAGGTTTTGCATTTTCCTCAGTAATATTTTTTAAAAAGAAATATATAAAACCAGCAAAAGCTAATTTCGATAAAAAATGGACAAGTTTAAACAGGGATCACCATCAGTCCCCTATTCCCCTTGTCCCCTTTCTTCCTCTATTTTTCAAAAAACACCATGTAATCTTTATATTTGAGAATTTTTTCCCCCTTTTCCATTTTAAAACATTTTTAAATCTTATTAATTTTTCCAGAATGATAAGAATCTCGCGGCTCTTAATAAAGAAACTATAAGTAGTTTAAAGAAACTTAGATCAAAAGAAAAAGAACAACAGCAAATTTTCGAAAATTTGCGCAAAAAAATATTAAATAAATAAAATTTAACATGATTAATTTAACAATGTTGCTAATTTTTCTGTTAAAAATCTTGTCTAAGAAAAATGGTGCAATGACATGTCTCGGATATCTCGCAATCAATTTTTTTTAAACCTGATTGGCTTTTCATTACTTGAAGTCGTTTTATATCTTGAATTTGAAATTTCGAAAACTAAAGCTAAAAATAATCCATTTGAAGAATATTCTAGTACAGCCAAGTTCAAACTGAATTAATCTCTAACTTGATTTATAAAATTGACAAAAAAGCCCTTTGATTATTGTAATACATTTTAAAAGAGAAGCCCAAGAAATAGAATGAACTTTTGGAAATTAAAATTACAACTTTTACCTAAAGCGGAAGAAAAAGTCCATAACTACATTTCAATAAACAATTATGGGCTTTTTTGTCACTTTTATGAATAAAATTAAAAATTAATTAATTTTGAACTTGTCGGATAAAATATTATGCATGTTTTATGCAAACGTTTTTCGCTGTAAATTTATATTTTTTAAAAAGAATTTGAATATAAAATCAGAAAGGTTCGAAGAGGACTTAACATTTTTTAAATTGTTACATTGTGTTTGTTTTTTTACCGAAACTGGTATTTTAAAACATAAATCACTATAAATACGAAATTGTTAAATTTACTTTTTAACTTATTAAATTTTTGAACTATAAATATAAATCATTATAGTTCAAAAAAGATTTGCAATTTTTGTACACTTTCAGGTCATATTGTTTTCGCTAGAAATCGGTATTTTAAAATAAAAATCAATTATTTTATATCGAATGATTTTTGTTTAAAACATTAAAAATTGAAAGGCAATTTTGATTAATAAATCATTAGATTTCGAAGAAGATTCATAAGTTTGGAACAATTTTAGATTACGTTGTTATTTTACATAAAAAATTTGTATTTTCCACAACAAATTATTATAATTTGAAAAACATTTAGAATATTTGATAAATTTTGGATTATGTTAGAGTCTTTCGTCAAAAATTTGTATTTTTAATTTATAATAAAATTATATTTCTAACATTTCAAAGACGATTCACAACTTTTTAACAATTTTAGGTTATGTTGGTGTTTTCACCGGGAATCGGTATTTTTATTTAAAAAATCATTAAATTTCAAAGAAGATTAAAAATTTGTTTGTAATTATTTCGTTTTAACCGGAAAATTCAATATAGGTTTCAAAGAAT
Organism: Andricus grossulariae; assembly: GCA_011634705.1. Taxonomy (NCBI): domain Eukaryota; kingdom Metazoa; phylum Arthropoda; class Insecta; order Hymenoptera; family Cynipidae; genus Andricus; species Andricus grossulariae. The sequence continues at coordinate 43,246,126 of JAABKJ010000755.1, read as the reverse complement.
ATTTACAATTTCGGAACGATTTTATGTTATGTTATTTTTAAGAATGATTACAATTTTCAAGAATTTTTAAATATTTTGTGTTTCTGTTTTTCGTTGAAAATTGGTATTTTTAATTTTAAAAATTTCGGATTAGTATTATTCTTTATATTATCATTCAGAGTCAATAAATTCGAAATTTGTATACACATTATTGGGTTTTTATCATTTTATACCGGAAATCGGTACTTTTAATAAAAAATCATCAGATTTTAAAAAAGATTCATAAGTTTGGAATAATCTTAGGTTGCGTTTTTGTTTTACATCGAAAATTTGTATGTTGAACAAAAAATCATTATAATTTGAACAAGATTTAGATTATTTTAACAATTTTGACAAAAGTGTCTTTTGTCGAAAATTGGTATTTTTTCATCAAAATAGAATTATATTTCAAACATTTCAAAGAAAATTCAACAATTTTAGGTTATATTGGCAAATTTATCGAAAATCGGTATTTTTAGTAAAAAAATCATTAGATTTCAAAGAAGATAAAACATATGTCTTAAGCAAGAAAAATTTTTGAGAAGATTTACAATTTTGAAGCAAGTTAAGGCTGTGTTAATTTTAAAGAAGGTTTACAATTTGAAACCATTTTTTTTATGTATCATAAGATTTTTCGGATTATTATAAATCTTTATATTATCATTTAGAATCATTAAGTTCACATTTTTATACAATTTTTTTGATTTTTTGACGTTGTAAGAAATTCGTATTTTCAATACAAAATTATTGAATTTAAAAAAAAAAATACAATGTTTTTAAACAAATTTTCTATTTTTTTAATATTATTTTAGATAATAGAGACTATTAAACATAAACGTTTTGTAATAATAATTTTATATTTTAATTTAAAAATTGCGTGAGACTAACAAAAATTACGCGCGTGTTTATTGGTTTCATTTATGAATTTTTGTTTATTACGCTGTCATTTTGAAAAGAAAATTTTTTTCCTTTTGTCGATAAAAAATGTCCCCTTTTGTCCCTGTAATTGAACGTCTGAACCAAAGTGATCCCTTGATTTAATCATTTTCAATAAATAAATTTTTAATAATAAATAAATCAAAAATATAATTAAAAAAATAATAAATTTTTAAGTTTATATTCTGAGGAACTCACCGTTGTTAACGTTTAGAGAAATTTCAGTGCTGTAAACTCGTTTGGTCGGATTGGATACTTGCACGGTACGGCGAAAAACAGTTTCGTCTGCCCGCCTCTGTCCAATAATCAAATCTCCGATGAATCCTCCCTCTCGTTCGTCTGAACCGGCCACCCTGGGCTGCAAAATAAAATAGCAAAGCGAATCATTGATTTGAATTCTTGACTTTCAGAAAAATAAATCCAAACTAGGTTTTCCTTTTAGGAAGAAAAGGAAAGTTAGTTTTAAATCAATTTAAATTTTCCGTTCAAATTAATTTGATTAATTAAAAAAAATTAAACTGCAATGATCCATGTATTGTAAGGAATATTCTAGGGGAAAACAGCTACACCTAAATTTAATTTCAAACATTACATTCTTTAAAACTAACTAGCTATGCGTGCGATTATTGACCGTTGGCCGTGGTCATGCGGTCTCATAGACCGCACGTCCACGGTAGCGTCACAATTTTATATTTCTTTTTAAATTTGTTGTAATGCATTTAAAATGCAAGAGGTCACACACAAACAAACTTGAGTTTGATTCGGGTACCCCAAAGTCCCGATTATCCCTCATTTGAGCAAAAAGTGAGAAATTCGTAGGGACGTATGGAAGTGCGGTCTGCCGGACCGCACCATGCTTCTAATATATCAGTCCCTCCCCCTTCTGTTGTAAAAGATTATTAATAATAAAAGTTGATAAAATTGATTAATTTTTTACTTATTCCATTGTCTATTCATTTTCTACAAAATAGTTTGATTTCTAACCCGAAAATATGATTTTAGAAGAAAAAAAACGTTAATTTTCAACCCAAAACATGAATTTTCTACCAAGAAGATTAATCATCTACCAGAAAGGATGATTTTTGAACTAAAATGATGAATCTTCAACTGAAAAAATAACTTCCAACCGAAAAAGATGAATTCTCAACAAAAAATGTAATAGTTGATATTTAAATTCAAAAAGATTTTAATTTTAAACAAAAACCGGTTGAATTCAAAACAAAAGAAAATCAACAAAATAGTTTAATTCAAAATCAAAAAGATGGATTTTCAACCAAGAATATTAATTTCCTGCCATAAAAAAGAAACTTTAACAAAATGGTTACATTTTCAACCGAAAAGATGAATTTTCAACTAAAATGAGGAATCTTCAACTGAAAAAGTGAATTTTTAGCAAAGTAGTTTAACTTGTTACGAAGTAGTTGAATTTTAAACAAAAAAATTATTTCTCAACGAAAAATATAATAGTTGAGAATTAAACTAAAAAATATTTTTAATTTTGCATCAAAAAGATTTGAATTCATCAAAAAAGACAATTTTCAACAAAATAGTTTCATCTAAAGTCACAAAAGATTTTAATTTTAAAACAAACATTTGCAATTTTGATACAAATAGATAAAATTTCTACAAAAAGAGACGAAGTTTCAATCCAAAAAGATGAATTTCCAACCAAAATATATTTTTCAGTCAAGTAAGAACAAAATTCTTAGGCTAATTATAATTTTTAATACAAAATAAAAATTTCTAATATCTATTTATTTTTTAAGTTTCTTTGTTTATTTGCTTTAAAGTCATGAGAATGTAATTTTTCTAGGGTTCTCTAACATATTCAAAAAGATTTTTGAACATTTCAGAGATATCGAAATAATATATAGAAAATTTCTGAGAAATTTTTGTTTTTGTTTTACAGAATTTTGCCAAATCATAGGAAAAATTTGATTTTGAAAGATATTTAGGACTTTTTAATGGTTGAAAAAACTTAACAATAGTTTATAAAATTTTCACTTTTAAAATATTTTTAATCTCTTCGAAGCTTCTAAAATTCTTAAATATCTCTTGAAATGACTCGAATTATTCCTAAAAACGTCTTCGAACTTTCCGGATTCGTTTTTGATAATTTTGAAAATCTTTCGTAATGTTTTTAATTTTTTTTCAATATTCTCTTTAAATTAAGTTTTCAGGATAAATAATTATTTGTAATATTGCCAGGAATCCTAATAATTTTTTTTCTTATATTGAAACTTTTCAAAATCTTGAACTTCAAAATTGTATTTCAAAATCTTAAAAAATCTACATTTTATTTTAACTTTTTAAAAATCTTTTCAGATTTTAAATTATTTTCAAATTTTTTTAAAAACTTCTAAACATTTCTTAAAATTAATCGAATTTCTACTAAAACTTTTTAAATTCTACAAAATTAAAAAAATGGCTAAAAATCTTCCAGATTCGTTTTTGACAATTTTGAGAATCTTTTGGAATGTTATACAATCTTTTGAAACATAGTTTTAAAATAAATTTTGTAAATTGAAAAAATGTTGAAAATTTCCTCAGAAATCTTAAAAAAAAATTGTTTTCTCTTGAAACTTTAAAAAAGGTTTATAAAAAGCTTCTAAGTTTTTTGTTTAAAATCTTCAAAAATCTACATTTTTTCAATCTGTTGAAATAATTTAAAATGACTTTTTTATCTTTTTAAAACTTCGGAAATCTTTTGTAATGTTTCAAAATCTTGTTAAATATTATCTCCAAATTAATTTCACAAGATAAAGAATTACTTTTAATATATCTCTTTTTTTAATTTTAAATTATTTTCGAAATTTTTTAAAAAGCTTTTAAATATCTTTTACAATTATTTGAATTTTTTCGAAAATCTTGTAATCTTGCGAAATTGAAAAGGTTTGCTTTAAAATCTTCTGTATTACTTTCCGAAATTTTAGGAAATCATTTGAAATGTTTAAAAATATTTTGAAATATTTGCTTAAAATTAATTTATCAAAATAAAAAATTAATTTAATTTTCTCTGGAATTCTAATACAAAATTCAAAATTTTAGTTCAAAATCTTGAAAAATAAATATTTTATTTAAAATGTCTTGAAATCTTTACAAATATTAAATCAATTTTGAATCTTTTTAAAACATCTAAAACTTTGAAGTATCTTTTGAAATAATTCAAAGTTTTCCTAATATTTTTTAGAATCCTGCAAAAATTTTAATCTACCACATTCATTTTCGACATATTTTGAAATCTTCAAAGCTTAAAATTAATGTTTAAGAATAAAACCGAGAATAAAATCTAAACCATTTCAAATTTTTTTAGAAGTTTTATTGTCGGCACCGGTAATTATTTTGTTACCAGTACCGGCAAATGTATACGCTTCGTAAATTAATATATTCTAAGTTTTTAAATATATTTTTTTATCAGTAATGTTTAGAAACATTATAAAATAAATTGTATCATGAAATAAAATTACTTGCAGAAAATTCTTAATCTTTACTAATAGAAAAATACATAGCACCTCATTTAATATAGCCAAAAGGTTATAAATAGAATATTATTGTAATTTTTAAAACATTGGTAAAAAAAGTTAAGAACAGAATCGCTGCTTTTATTATTAAAGAATCATTGACGATTTAAATTTTCGTTCTTAGAAATAATTTTGTAGGATTAAAATTCCTTATTTGGAAATTGCGATTTGAAAAATTCCAGAAAATTCAAAAGAACAAACTGAACACCAATGCTAGCAATATCAAGTATTCAACAACAATGAGTGCGAGATTTTCGAGAATTTCTTTCCACCAATTTTATTATATACAAGTAGAAAAAGCGCGCTACGCGTGCGCATGCGTGTTTTTAAGAATTAAAAAAATTAATTTTGCGGATTAAGAATAATAAATTTTAGAATTAAAAAATGTCTTCACACTAACACGTTTAATTTTTGGTCCCTTATAGCCCTACCCGGAAACCCTGGAAATGTCAGGGCATTTTTTTTAAGTCAGGGAATTTTTTTGAGAGTGTGCTCAATTTTAAAAAATTGAAATACAAAATTGAATAACAATGATTATTTATGAAAGTAGCCTTAATATTACTGTAATTAACTATATTGTTGAAAATTCTTTTTTTTTTGTTTGAAATTAATTGTTTTAACTGAAGATTTAACTGGTATATTGTTGGTTAAAAATTGATCGTTTTCGATTAAAAATTCGTTCTTTTTGGTAAAAAATTAATCTTCTTTGTTGAAGATTCATCTTTTTGCTTCAAAATTCAACAATATGTTAGCCATTTTTTCTCTCTCTTGACTGAAAAATCTTCATTAGTTAAAAATTCAACTCATTTTGAAAAGTCGTATTTTTTTGAATTCAAGTGTTTTTGAATCACTCATCCAGTTGAAACTTTAACTATTTTGTTGAAATTTTTGTTGTTGTTAAACATTGTTTTTAACTTTTGATTCAAAATTTAACTATTCCAGATAAAGATTCATCTTTTTAGTTGAATATTCATCACTTTGTTTGAAAATGTAACTATTGCTTTCAAAAATACTTTTTTTTGGTTAAATATTTTTCATTTTTAGTCGAAAATCCGCGTATTTTGATGAAAATTAATCTGTTTTGGTAGCGGTTAATCTTCTTGATTGAAAATTTATCTTTTTGGTTGAAAATTCAACTATTTCAGTTAAAGATCCATCATTTTCGTCAAAAAGTCATCTTTTTTGTTTAAAAATGTAACTATTGCTTTCAAAATTATTTTTTTCTTTGGTTGAAAGTTTTTTTTTAACTGAAAAAGTAACTGTTTCAATTAAATATTCTATAATTTTAATTCAAAATGTGTTTATTTGATTGAACATCAATTTTTTAACTGGAAACTTAAACCTTCAATTTTTGATTGAAAATTTATCCTTTTTATTTGAAAACTATTTATTTATTTTGATGAAAATTCATCTTTTTTATTGAAAATTGAACTATTTCAGTATAAGATTCATAATTTGAGTTAAGAGTTTATCTTTCTTGTTTAAAATTGAACTATTCCAGTTGAAAGTTAATGATTTTAGTTGAAACTTCATCAGTCTTGTCGAAAATAAATTTTTGTCACTAACAATTTAACTATTCCATTTTTGGTTGCAAATTGATCTTTTTTAGTTCAAAATTCAACTATTTGGTTAAAAAATTTTATTTTTTAGTTGAAATTTCAACTAGTTCGTTAAAAATTTATGTCTTTAATTGAAAAAACGGCTTTTTGGTAGAAAATTAAACTTCTTGTTTGAAAATTTATTTTTTCGGTTAAAAATTCCATTTTTTAGTTGAAAATTCAAGTTTTCTAGTTAAATATTTGTCCATTTGATTGAAAATTCATTTTTTTGGTTACAAATTAAAATTACTTCGTTGAAAGATAAACTCATGTGTTAAAAGTTCATCTCTTTGGTTCAGAATTAATTTTTTTTTCATTAAAAATTTAATTATTTCATCTTTGGTTGGAAATTCCACTTTTTGGTTGAAAATTCAAGTATTTCAGTTAAATATTTATCAATTTGATTAAAAATTCATCTTTTTGGTTCCAAATTAAAACTAATTGGTTGAAAGTTAAACTCTTTTGTTAAAAGTTTATCTTTTTGGTTGTAAATTTATCTGATTTGTTTAAAATTCGTTTGATTTTTGGTTGAAAATTAACTTTTTTCATTGAAAATTTAATTATTTCAGCATTGGATTGAAAATTCAAGTATTCCAGTTGAATGTTCATAATTTTAATGATCTGAAATCATCTGAAATCTGAATTTCCGCTTAAACATTATAATTTCTATTTTGAAAGTTTCAAGGAAACTTTTCACATTATTTCCAGATTTTTCATTTGAAATAGTAGAGAAAAAAGTGTTTTTTTATATCTGCTTAATTATACGTAAAAAGAATCTCTTTAGTCTCAGAAAATTGTTGCCGAAAATTGTTGAGCAAAAACTTGTTATTTCCTAAAAATCTATGAAAATTAAAAATATTTAATCGCTAATATTTTAGAAATTTTTTTCTTTTTTAACAAAGTATAATGTATAAACTTTACAGGTTAGTTTGAATATTGCAAACGTAGTTTTCAATTTTAATCGAGTTTATGGAAATCTAATTTTTCTTAGCTATGCCTTTTTGGATTCTATGTTATGTTTCTTGAACTGACAAAATTAAATGTTCTATTTCAAATTGCTGGATACCTCAGTTTCATTGACTTATTAGTATTTAACATAGTATTTAGATAACTTTACACTTCTCGTAAACCTAAAGTTTGCAGACTTTTGATTTTAAACAGGAAAAAGGAACGACAGCTTCATCCAATCATGCACGTGGGTTTCCCGACAACAATAGTTTTAAATTCTTTCGAGTAATTTCGAGATGGTTCGAGAAATAATCGAAAATGGCGCTATGCACTTTTTAACAAATGGATAAGATTCTGATATAAATTTAATTTACAGCTATTCTATTCTCTTAAAATTACCCTTGAAATTTAATTTCTATATGTTACCTATTATTCGTATAAAATCTTTATAATTCGTGAAGTAATAAAATTAAGACGGAATAAATCAGAACTAACAGACCCACTGAATGTTGCAACAAGTCTGGAGTAGAATTTTAATTGAAACTCCTCACAATTCAATGAAGTTTTCATACTTTCGTCTGCAATAAAAGTCTCGTTGCAAGAATAAATTATATAATGAATTCTGTCTTTAGTCATGATATGCTTTTGGAATACTAATTCCAATCTAACTAAGACAGGTATCTGAATACAAATGGAAAAAAAAGTTTAATGGAGAGTTCCCCTAGGACGATAAAAGATGATGTTCTCTCCCTAAAACTCTGCTCTAAATACCAAAGTCCTCGACAGAAATGTCCTATTTCTACATGATTGGAATACATGAGGAAAAAACAGAATATTCGATCTAAGTTTTACCCCTGCTTTCCTCTATTTCATTCAAATAAATTCTAATCCAATTATTTAATGATTAATTTTTCAATTTATGAATGATAAGAGTGGGACCAGAATACAGGCCTATGACAGAACACACTATTTACCCTATTTGACACTTTTTTAGCGATGACACTTTTTTGCTACTATTTCGAAAAAAATGACACTAAACACACTATTTTCTCACAGTTGTATTCCGAAAATAATATCAATGAATTATAAATAAAATAATGTGTCCGCCATCTCCACGAATCACAATATTTTTCTGAAATGTTGAACTAATAACTTTTTTCGTGAATTTATTTAGGGGTCATCTAAAAATAATGTTAGACGATTTTCGGGTTAGGAGGAGGAGGGTAAATCGAATTATTTCTTATATGAATTAAAAATTAGTTTAATTTCAAACCAAAAAAGATGAATTCTCCACAAAAAAGTTAATATTTGATTTTTTAACCAAGAAAGAAGCTTCATTTCAAATCAACAACAGTTGAACTGAACCAACACGGACGAATTTTCAAAAAATTGTTGAATCTTCAACCGAAACAGATTAATTTTCAACCAAAAAGGTGATTTCTAACAAGAAAAGATGAACTTTCTACCAGAAGAGATGAATTTTTAAATCACAAAGACCAATTTTCAATCAAGAAAGATTTTTTAATGAATAAAGAAAAAAATGTTGATCCAAAATGTTGAATTTTTAGGCCAAAAATATGAGCTTTCAACAAAGCAGTAGAATTTTCAACAATAAGATAAATTTTCAACCAGAGACGAATTTTCAACAAAATGGTTACATTTTTAACTAAATAGATGAATTTTGTACAAAAAAGATTAATTTTCTACCAAAATAGATGAATTTTTCAAAAATTAAATAATTTTTCAACAAAATAATTTGAAGAAATATGTGATGTTAGTCCACAGTTTTATATTTTATTTATTTTGTACCATATAGTTGAAATTTATGCCAAATTGTTGAATTTTTAAGCCAAAAAGACGGATTTTCTATCAAACATTTGAATTTTCTACCCGAGAATATGAATTTTTAACAAGAAAGTTAATTTAAAACCAATCAATTGAATTTCAAGCAATATAGTTCAATTTGCAGTTTAAAAAATTAATTTAGAAATAAACTAGTTTTAAACTAAAATTATGAATCTTCTACCATGAAAATGATTTTTCAAAAACGTAGTTCTACTTTAAATCAAGGAGTTGAATTTTGAACCAACAAAAATGAATTATCAACGAAATACGTACATTTTTAACCAAATAGTTGAATTTTGTACCAAGAGGATCAATTTTTGAACAATGGATGTAATTTTAGTCCAAATTTTATAGAGGAGAATTAATTTTTAATAAAGAAAAAAATTAATTTCCTACTAAACAGTTTAATTGTGTAACAAATAGTTGAAATTTGTGCGAAATTGTTGAATTTTTAAGCCGAAAAGACGAATTTTTTATCAAACATTCAAATTTTCTACCTGAGAATATGAATTTTTAACAGGGAAGTTAATTTATATCGAATGAATTGAATGTTAAACAAAATAGTTCAACTTCAGTTATAAAAATTACTTTTGAACAAAACAAAAAAAACTACCAAGAAAGTAGTTCAACTTCAACAAAACCAGATTAATTTTCAACCAAACAGCTGCATTTTTAACACAAAAAAAATTAATTTTTTACCGAAAAGACGAATTTCCAAGAAATACTAAATGTTGAATTTTAATCCGAAAATGTGATTTTCAAAAAAAAAAAGTTCATTCACAACTGGAACAGATTAACTTTCAACAAGACAGTTGTATTTTTACCTAAAAAAGATTAAATTTCTGCAGAAAGAGATGAATTTTCAAACCAAAAAGATGAATTTTCAACCAAGAAGAATAAATTTTTAACAAAATTGTTGAATTTTCAACTATATAATCAGGGAAATGACAGAGAATTTGATTTTTCAGGGAAAGTCATGTAAAACTCAGGGATTTTGAAAAAAATTTCAAATTTCAGAAAATTTCTGTAAGAAGCACTTTAAATAACTGTTGAGGATAAAATATTAAAAAATATAAATTTGAAATTGTTTTATCACTTTTATAACAGATTCTATGTTGAAAATGTTACAAGATTAAGATTTTGGTCTTCGAATATTAATAGTAAGGAAAATAAAAAATTTGTTTTTGAAAATTTGTCTTCTTGGGTTTCAAATTCGACTGTTTGGTTTGAAATGAACTTTTTTGTTAACACTTTCTTGACCAAAAAATGTTTTTTGGTTGAAAATTCATCTCATTCGGAATAAATTTGATCTTTTTTGGGTAAAAATGCAGTTGCTTGCTTAAAAATAAATTTGTTTTGGTTGTGGATTCAAATATTCGGTTGAAAATTCATCTTTTACGGTTGAATTCAACTGTTCAATTTTTTGTTCGAAATCTCTCTTTTTTATTTAAAAATTCAACTGCTTGTTTCAAAATTTAACTAACCTAATCAAAATGGATTTTTTTTCAATGAAGATTTATAATTTTAGTTGAAAAATAATCTCTTTAGTAGAAAATTGGACTATTCTGAAAATTTTTCCTTCTTTTGGTTAAAAATTTATCTTTTATCGTCAAAAATTTAACTTCTTAGTTTAAAGTTGAACTACATTATTGAAAATTATTATTATTTTTTTTAAATCCATATTTTTACTTGAAAATTTATCTCTTCGGTTACAAATGTGACTATTTTGTGGAAAATGTGTTCTTCTTTTGGATAAATTCAGCTGTTACTGATCTAAAATTAAAATATTTTTTTGTTGGAAATTCAACTACATGGTTAAAAGTTGAATTGCTTTGTTAAAAATTAATGTTTCTGGTTGAAGATTCATTTCTTTGGCTGAAAATTTAACTATTTTGTTGAAAATTCGTTGTTTTTTTTTAAATTAAAATGAATTTTTTTAAATGAAGATTTATAATTTTAGTTGAAAAATAATCTCTTTAGTTGAAAATTGGACTTTTCTGAAAATTCTTCCTTTTTTTTTTTTGTTATAAATGTATCTTTTTTCGTTAAGAATATAAATTCTTGTTTTAAAGTTGAACTGCATTATTGAAAATTATTTTTTGTTTGTTTTGAAAATGCATACTTTTAGTTGAAAATTTATCTCTTCTGTCACAAATGTAACTATTTTGTTGAAAATGCGTTCTTCTTTTGGATAAATTCAGCAGTTACTGATCTAAAATTTAAATATTTTTTGGTTGCAAATTCAACTGCATAGTTAAAAGTTCAACTACTTTGTTGAAAATTAATGTTTTTGGTTGAAGATTCATTTCTTTGGCTGAAAATGTAACTATTTTGTTGAAAATTCGTTGTTTTTTGTTTCATGAAAATTAATTTTTTTAACTGAAAATTCAATTATTTCCGTTTTCATGAGAAATTCAGCTCTTTTTCATTTTAAATTATTCTTATTATTTTTTAATTTACCTATTCCATTTTTCGTTCAAACTTTCTCTTTTTTATTTAAAATTCGATTACTTGTTTCAAAATTTAAATAACCTGATTAAAATGGATTTTTTTACAATGAAGATTTATAATTTTAGTTGAAAATTAATCTCTTTAGTTGAAAATTGGATTATTCTGAAAATTCTTCCTTTTTTTTGGTTACAAGTTTATCTTTTTTCGTTAGAAATATAAATTCTTTGTGTAAAGTTGAACTACATTATTCAAAATTATTATTTTTTTGTTGAAAATGCATAATTTTAGTTAAAAATTTATCTTTTCGGTCACAAATGTTACTATTTTGTTGAAAATACGTTCTTCTTTTGGATAAATGGAGCTGCTACTGACCTAACATTAAAATATTTTGTTGTTGAAAATTCAACTAAATTGTTAAAAGTTTAACTACTTTGTTAAAAATTAATGTTTTTGGTTGAAGATTCATTTCTTTGGCTGAAAATGTAACTATTTTGTGGAAAATTCGTTGTTTTTTGTTTGTTGAAAATTAATTTTTGTAACTGAAAATTTAAATATTTCAATTTTCATGGAAAATTACTGTTTTTCAGTTGAGAATTTTTTTTGTTTGCTTTAAAGATTCATCTCTTTTGGTCGAAATTTAATCTTTTTTTTGTTAAAAATGCAACGGTTTGATGAAAATTAGTCGATTGAGGATTTTCCTATTTTGTTGAAAATTTTGTTCTTTTTTTTCTAGCTGAAAATTAATTTTGTCAACCGAAAATTTAACTATTTGATCTTTGGTTCAAAACAAATATTTTTTAGTTGAAAATTGAACTATTTGGTTAAAAATTCTTGTATTTTGTTGAAAATTTGACTTTTTTGGTAGAAAATTAATCTTCTTGGTTGAAAATTAATCTCTTTAGTTGAAAATTGAACAATTGGGTTAAAAATTCGTTTATTTTATTGAAAGTGCAATAGTTTTACTAAAAATTTTAGAAATTTAAAGCGTTTAGAATTGAGTTTAATATAGCACTCACACTCATTTTATTTAAAACAATTTATTCCCCTATTTTCGTGAGAAATCTCCTTAGTTTCCCGATTTCAAAGCATTTTTGCCTGTTTTACAACGTGAATCCCTGCTTTAGTTGGTTTTAAATTATGTAATTGTTTTCAATATTCACCTGAGAAATTAACTCTAATGAACTTAGTCTACAAAAAATGTTGAAAACGACGGAAAGTTTAACCGAATGTTAATCGTAAGAATTATTCGAATTGTTTAAACATTTGTCCGATAAAAGACGGAACACTGTCTAATTCGTGTATACATTTTTTTGTTAATTTACCAATTCTGAGAGTGAGACCACATCCTTATCCGTGAGGTCCACATGAATTAGGCCTTTTTTCTCACTTCCGTCGGCAGCAGCGGATGCGATGAAGAAGAAGATGACGTTGAATAGACAGAAGATCATGTTCGGTTGTAAAACGTTGACGATTCGGGAGAGAAAATAAAGAGTTTCGGGTCCGGATGAGTACGATCGTGTGATGGTCCGCAGGTACGTTGGGTGCTTTTTAATAGAGGCCGCGAAGGTCTGCAGTGGAGATACGACTTATCTACAGTGACACTGGTACCTTATTCTCTCTCCCGATTTCTCCGCGCCCGGCCCGGCTCGTAAGTCCCCTATCGCTCTGCAAGGAATACGAATGAGGAGGAGCCGGTCTTACGAGGAGCCAGACACGTCCGCTGACTACGTATCTTACTCTAGAGCAGCTTTTTCGTCCAGGTAGCAGCATATCCAACCACCTGCATTCAAGCACTGGCCAAGCACTTCGTTCTCATAATATTATTATTATTTTTTTCCAAACTTGTTCTCGGGTGAACCCGTTTTTTCACCATCAGCCATGGACTAACAATAAGTTGAATTGACTAATGTCATGAGGATGTTATAAATTAATTGATAACGATGTTTGAAATCTTTTGCGATGATGTTGAATGTGAAAAATTAGGAGTATGGTGTAGTTTGGAGTTCTTTTACCGCTGTTATCCTTACACAGCGGCCGCGAGCGTTGAAGGTGACAACAGTCGCCTCTGGATGCTTTCTTGGAACTACCATCTTATTATCTTAAATTAATGTCTCAGGCTTTAGATGGTTACAGCCCAATATGTCGAAGGCTTTTTTGTTATTGTTTTTATCATTATTACTATTATTATTATATATTTTGTTTGAACTTGTTTTCGGATGAACCCGATTTTTCATTATAGTCAAGTGACTGATGACATGAGGATGTTATAAGTTAGTTTAATACGATGTTTGAAATCTTTTGCGATGATGTACACAGCGGTCGCGAGCGTTGGAGGTGAAAACGTTCGCCTCTGGATGACTTCTTAGAACTACCATCTTACTGGTCGGCTTTACATCGACGAGCGGAAGGTTAATTTCACGCGCGTAGAACTGTTGGTGGGAGAGAAACTTTCGCCTCGAAAAGCGCGAAAGAACAAGTGCCAACTTATAAAATTCAGATATTGCAGCTGATCGAAACTGCCGGTAACTGTCGGCTTGTGTGCACCATTACCTTTGATGACCTACGTTACCGACAGTTTCCATCAGCTGGAGTGCATGAATTTTATAAGTTGGCAACCCTTCTTTCACGCGCTTTCAGAGGCGAAAGTTTCTCTCCCACCAACACTTCTGCGCGCGTGAAACTAACCTTCCGCTCGTCGGTGTAAGGGCGACCAGTAAGATGGTAGTTCTAGGAAAGCATCCATAGGCGACTGTTTTCACCTGCAACGCTCGCGGCCGCTGTGTGAGGTTGGTAGCTCTAAGAAAGCATCCAGAGTTCTATGATGAACCCGGTTTTTCATCATCAGCCACGAATTAACAATTGATCAAATTGATTATTGTGATGAGGATGTTATTAATTAATTTAATACGATGTTTGAAATATTTTGCGATGATGTTGTATGTAAAAAATTAGGAGCATGGTGTAGTTTGGAGTTCTTTTACCGCTGTTATCCTCACACAGCGGCCGCGAACATTGGAGGTGACAACAGTCGCCTCTGGATGCTTTCTTAGAGCTACCGTCCTTGCACAGCGGCCGCGAGCGTTGGAGGTGAAAACATTCGCCTCTGGATGATTTCTTGGAACTACCATCTGATTATCTTTCTTATTATCATCTTTTTTTTATTATTTTGTTTTAACTTGTTCTCGGATGAACCCGGTTTTTCATCATCATCCACGGATTAACATTAATTCAAACTGATTAATGTGATGGGGATATTATTAATTAAATTAATACGATGTTTGAAATCTTCTGCTACGATGTTATAGGTATAAAATTAGAAGCATGGTGTAGTTTGGGGTTCTTTTAACGCTGTTATCCTTACAGAGCGATCGCGAGTGGTGGAGGTGACAACAGTCGCCTCTGGATGCTTTTTTCGCTTTTTTTCCTATAGTGAGTGGAATTGTCGACAGCAAAGAAGAATTTAAAAAAATAGTTCAAGTTTTAACAGAATAATTAATTTTTTAACAAAATTGTTGAATTTTCAAGCAAAGTATAGTTTAATTTTTAAACAAAAAAGATGAATATCAAGGAAAGCTGTAATATTACGTATTTCAACGAAAAAAGACTTAAATATTTTTAATGAAGAAGAAAGAAAGATGAATTTTCAAATTAGGAAAGATGTCTCAAAAAAAGAATTTAATTTTAAACCTGGATATAAATTTTCAAAATGAATGTAATTTTTAATCAAGAGAGATGAATTTTCAACCGAAGAGTTGAATTTTCAACTACAAATGATAGGTTGAATCCACAACCGAAAAGGAGTATTTTAAAAAATAAAGTTATTTTTCTACTCAAAAAGACGAATTTGGAGCAAAATAAATGAATTTCCGAAAAAAAACAGTTGAATTTTCTACCCGACACCATGGATTTTTAACAAAAAAGTTAATTTTCTACTAAGTAGTTAATCTTCCAAATAAATAGTTTAATTTTAAACCAAATCGTTTGATTTTTTACCAAGATGGTTAAATTTTCAACTTAATAGTTGAATTTCCAACTGAAAAAATTTAAGTTTTCAACAAAAAATGGAATTTTCAGTTTAAAAAATTAATGTAAAAAAAATTATTACAGTTTAATTAAACCAAAAAAGACGACTTTTCAATAAAATAGTTGAATCCACAACCGAAAAGGGGAATTTAAAAAAAAATTAATTTTTTACTCAAAAAGACGAATTTAGAGCAAAATACATGAATTTTCCACAAAACAGTGGAATTTTCTACCCGACACTATGGATTTTTAACAAAAAAGTTAATTTTATACTAAGTGGGTAATTTTTTGAATAAATAATCTAATTTTGAACCAAATACTTTAATTTTTTACTAAAATAGTTAAATTTTTAATTAAATAGTTGAATTTCCAACTGAAAGAATTCAAGTTTTCAACAAACAATGGAATAGTTACATTTTTAGTTTAAAAGATTAATTTTTAAAAAAAATCTACCAGTTCAATTGAACCAAAAGATACAAAATTTTAGCTAAATAGCAGAATTCACAACCAAAAAGATAAATTTTTAAAAAAGAACAATTATTTTCCTCCCAAAAAGACAAATTTTCAACAAAATAGATGAATTTTCCACAAAACAGACAAATTTCAACCTGACGTTATGGATTTTCAACAAAAAAGTTAATTGTCTACAAAGCAGTTTATTTTTTGAATAAGTGGTTTAATTTTAAACCAAATAGTTGAATTTTCTATCAAAATAGTTGAATTTTTAGCCAAATAGTGGAATTTTCAACTAAAAAGGAAAGATTTTCAACAAAAAATAGAATAGTTACATTTTTTGGTTAAAACATTCATTTTCAAACCTTCTACCAGTTACATTGAACAAAAAATACGAATTTTTAACCAAATAACGGAATCCACAAACAAAAAGATGAATTAAAAAAAAAAAAAGATTAATTTTTCATCCAAAATGACAAATTTTCAACAAAATAGATTAATTTTCCACAAAACACATGGGTAAAAATTCTACTTTTTTTGTAAAAATTTTAATTATTGTGTTAAAAAGGAATCTTTTTGGTTGAAGATCAATCTCTTTCGTTGAAAACTTAACCATTCCATTTTTATAAAATTAATCTTCTCGGTTAAAAATTGTCTTTTGGGTTGAATTCTTCGGTTGGAAATTTATTTTCTTTATTACTAGGAATTAATTTTTTTAACTGAAAATGTAACTATTCCATTTTTTATTCGAACATGATATTTTTAATTGAATATTGATCTTTTTCTAGTTCAACAATTTGACTGAAAATTCATGTATTTTGTTGAAAACTTGTCTTTTTGGTAGAAATTGAATGTTCAATCGTTTTTGGTTGAAAATTCAAATGTTTAGTTGAAAATTAATCAGTTTTTATTGAGGATTCAACTATTTTGTTGAAAATTTGTATTTTTTTGTTTAATTCAACAGGTTGAAAATTCTTGATTTTTTAAATTAACTTTTTAAACTGCAAATTTTGACTATTTCATTTATGGTTGAAAATGTTCTTATTTCATTGAAAATTCCATCATTTTTCCAAAAACTTACCCCCTTTGGTTAAAAATTTAACTGTTTTGTTGAAAATTCGTCTTTTTGATTGAAAATTTATTTTTTAAACTACTGGGTTGAAATTTGAACTACTTTGTTATACATTTATTTTATAGGTTAAAGATTGAACCATTTTTTTAAATTCGTTTTTCTATCTAGTTAAAAATTAATTTTTTCTAACTGAAAATGTACCTATTTGTTTTTCAAATTCAAGTGTTTTGAAAAAAATTCGTATTTTTAGCTTCAAAATTTAACTGGTTTATCGAAAAATCGTCTTCTTGAGTTAAAAATTGATCGTTTTTGGTTGAAAATTAAACCATTTGGTGCAAAATTAACTTTCGTATTGAAAATTCAGATTTTCGGGTTCGTTGCCCTTTCCAAGTTCCTGGGGGGGGGGGGCACAGATATAGTGATTAAATACCACATCCATTTTTCGTAAAATACAAATAATTAAAATTAATTTACCATTAATTCTTTAGAATCCCGCGGTCAAAGAATTCCCGATCTTGTTTGCAATATTGTTTAAATTATGTTATTATACTTGTTATATTGTTTAAAATAAGATTAACCAATTTGAAATCGAAGTAACGAAAAAATTTCCCTCTTTACCCTGCAATAATATTCTGATTATAATATCTTATTCTATGATCATTAAGTATCAGGACTAATAAAATTTTTGTTTTGTTTCAGGTGAGTTGATTCGCACAGATTTTGAATTTAAGATTGATGTGAGTATAAAAATTAATAAAAAAAAAAATGAATTTTAAATAAGCGGACTCTGACTAGAATTAACAAGGGGAGACCGCCCATTGTGAATTTTAGTTTCGGTTCATTTTTTAATGACAGCTCATTACATGATTGCTGTGTTTAAGAAAATCGATTTTGAAATATTCGTCACAGACTAATTAGATTTTGGCGAAAAACAGTTCCAATCTGCCGATAGCTCAGGCAGTAGTGTTTCGGCTCATAGCCGTGTTGCGTGTTCGATTCTCGCTGCGTGCACTTTTTTTATATATTTTGTTATTGATTAAAATGTCTAAAAAGTTCATTTCCTTCAATAAGCTTAACAAATTATGCAAATCATGTTTTTAATGCCCCTTTTCACGGAAGAACTGACTTTTTTAACTTTCTCATGTTTGTATTTCCTCTAAGAAAAATGTGTCACAAAAAGTGTCTGAATAAACGCGCGTGAAAGAAATAAGCTCGATTTTCCGTCTTGACTTATTTTCTACCCCAAGAGCGAAATGTTGATGCAAGAAACAGGAGTGGCAGCACAATTCGATGTTGAGTGACGTCGCTCGAGAACGAGGACGTTTCTGGGTTGTCCTTAAGAGGATCTTCCCTAGGGATTCCAACTCTTGAGAGTTGAGAGATTTGGGATTTCTCTGAATTCCATGCGAGATTCTAGAATGTAGAATTCTAGAATTCTAGAAGCTCGATGAGGGTGGAAGATGAAGAAGCCTTCTGACGAATCTGAACACTGAACAGTGAACATCGCCCGTTTTCCGTCTTTTGGACGCATTCTCTTCCACCAGTCGAGTACTAAAATCTGCTAAAATCGCCTCGAGACATTTTCCATTTTCGTCTTAGCTCTGCATTCCGTGTTTTAGATGCCATCAGAGCGACCTGTAACTCTCTTGGATTCTCAAAGGAATAAAGAGTTCAGACGCCTCCCGGTCTCCCCGAGGGCGACTCTCCTTGGCACCTTTTCACGAAGCGCGCAATAACTCGAGAATATCGAATTTACCTTGGAAAGCCTCAGGATGGACGACTCAGATCGTTAGGCTTCTTTAAAGACATTTTTTAAAGTTTTTTTCAAGTCCTAAATAAGATTCTATTGTATAAAATATATTCATCAACTTATCAAATACCAGGGTGTCCAGTAGGGTGGTCCAAAAATGCAGTCAAAATTTTTGTTGTTGAATTTTTATCGGGACACGCCGCAAATTTGTTCAAATCCACTCAAAAATTAATCCATTTTTTTGTTTTGAAAAAAAAATATATATAGGGGTGCCGCAAGCCCCATGAAGTTTAACATGTATTTCCCATAAGAAAAAAAGACGCTTTTGTAAATCTTATTCAGAATCCTCAATATTATCTCAATCGAGCTGAAACTCAAAATTTCTCTTCACAATCAGCCCTAGAATACGAATAAAATATCACTTTTCAAATATCATCCCTGACCTAGAAAAAGCATTTGACAAGGTAAATAGAAGTAAACTTTGGGAAGTCCTTAAAGAGTACGGAGTACATGGTTTGTGGGTGGCACTGCGTGATACTGGTGACGTAACCGCATAGTTCGTTGCGTTGGGGAGTTAGCCCAATGCAACGTGGTTGACTGCAAGAGCCGTAGCTCTTGGGCGATGGGGTCGCCACATCCCTACGCCATATTACATATGCATGTATTATTATATTACATGTATTATTCTTAATATTATTATTATCAGTATTAGTATTATTTTGAATATTTTCAATATATTATTCTGAATAAGTATTATGAGTAAGGTAAAATGTTTATTTGAGGAAAAATACTCAATTTGTAATTTTCAAGAGGTACTTGGCAGTATTTGACAAAATTTTATATGATATTATTTTTTTTTAAATTTAATTAAAAAACATTATTTTTTAATAAGGATTGCTGAATTTCCACGCGCGGTTTTATTCGGAGGTTCGCCCACGATTCTATGATGCGCGAAGTAGTGGGGACAAGTTTCGAACGAAGATTAGGAGAACCGGTCTTATTCAGAGAGGGCTTATTCAGAGGTTGCACTGTAAAAATTCGTATCGAATCAAGGAATATTTTCTGTTCTTGCATCAATTTGGAATTATGTTAATAAAAAAGGGTTAACAGGGATCACAGCGCAAAAGGAGCTCAAAAAAGGGTAAATAGGGTAATTTTCTTACGAAAAAGGGGAAAATTGGGGAAAGATTAAACATTTATTCTCATATGTCGAAAAGAACAAACAACCTTTTTGTAATAAATGTGATATTTTAAAATAATTTTCAATGATTTTTCATTGATTTCTGCCATTCAAGAATTTATTTTTAAAAATAGGATACATTTAGGTCGTTGAAAATCCATTCACAGTGATATAAAAGTCCAAAAAAATATATAATTAGTTAAATA
Organism: Andricus grossulariae; assembly: GCA_011634705.1. Classification (NCBI taxonomy): domain Eukaryota; kingdom Metazoa; phylum Arthropoda; class Insecta; order Hymenoptera; family Cynipidae; genus Andricus; species Andricus grossulariae. The sequence goes on along the minus strand of JAABKJ010000755.1, from coordinate 43,226,125 downwards.
CACAATTTTATTATGTTTAACATCGTTCTCATAAATATTTCTTTCCAAGATTTCTCAGTTCTTCTTGACTCTAATTAATAGTTTCAATGTAAATTTAAAACTATACTCTTCAGTAGAGCGAAGTAAAAATGCTAAAATTAATCGAATCGTTTGAGAGGGATAGCAATTTTTGGGTCGACATCCAAAACAAGTAACAAATTTTGTTTGAAATCGGTTAATATCTGCTGTTCTCTTTTTTAAATTTACAATTTAAGATTTTGAAAATTCAAAATGAATTTTGCCTTATTTAGAATTTTTTGAAAATGTACAAATACATGTTTTTTTGATTGATTCGAACCTGAAATTTCTTCAGCTTGAACCGAAGAAACATGTTATTATTTTTTATTCATGTGAAACATTTTTTTTTTGTGTTTATAACGTTCCAAAATCGCAAAAAAAATGAAATCCCAAAAATCCTGAATCACGACAAAAGTTTTTTCCGAAAAAGAAAAATGATAAAATGTTTCTTTGGTTCATGCTGGATAAATTTCAGGTTCGGCTATAATTGCTTTAATTATTATTCAATAATGGGTACACTTCCTAATTAAAGGGAATTTTCCGCGTAATACAAAATATTGTATTTTCAAATATCGTATATTTAAAGAGAAAAGGGGGAGTTTTTTGATAATAGGAGAAAAAGGGTAATTTCAAAAAAAAAGGAGAAAATAAGAAAAAAAGGGGAAGACTGTGCACCCTGGGTTAACTACAACAACAAAAAACGATTTTGCAAATATTATAGATGACCATAACTTCCATACGCTTCAATAAAATGTATTAATATTATAGGTGAATCGATTAGTCTCGAATCAAGGAATCTTTTATATCATTGCATCAACTTTGAATTATGTCAATGAAAAAAAGTTTTATTATAAAGAAACCTATTTTTTAATTTCATAAAGTGCTAAAAACAGTAATGAATATTTTGAGAAATCATTCGGTCAGTTTTGAGATGTTAGTGGGGAAAAAAGCCCTCCAAATTTCGTAAATTTATCTGCAATCGTCTTCAAATTATCGTGTTCACAAAAAAGTGTGACATCTACACACACACACACACATCCGGACAATTATTTAGAACATTGTATGAAACATTTTTTTATTTGTGAATAAGTTTCAAGTAGCATATAATTTTTTAAATAATTAGAAAGAGGAAACTAACGTAAGAAATGCTTTGCCCCCCCCCCCCCCCGACCTTAAGTAAGGATTCGTTCGTAAGATTTTCTGGACCCCCTTCCCCCTAAAAAAGCCTACCGTAATTAATGGATGATCCCTAAGTAAATTGAAATAATTATACACGCAATTGAGTTAATAATAGTTGTCTTTGGGTAAAATTACGACGGTGGCGACAGTGCATGACACTGGTAGATAAGGCGATTCGTGATTATCAGATAACAGGAGATGTGTCTCATCATAAATTGTAAATATGAGAAGAATAAATTTGATTTTTGACTTACCGAACAAAAATAGTTTGTGGCTGCGCTCGCAACAGTTGCTGGTAACGAAGATCCGCTTCCTTGCAAAGCCTTTACAAAATAAGTACAGCCAGCCGTGTTACTTCCAATCATGAGTCCCAGGAAACCAATTTTTGGCAGCAAATGATCCTGAAAATATTATTTGTGAATACTTAAAAAACCTTTATTCATTAAAAGATTAAAACTAAGTTGAATAAAAACCAAGATGCCCAATCGAATTTCGAAAAAAAAATTCTTGAACCAGTTTTTTTATTCTTAATTGTTTAAAAAAAATTCCCATGACATTCGATGGGAACGTTAGAACCGATAAAAATGAAAATTAAAAGGGTTTGGAATTAAATAATTTTAAATATAATTACCCAAAAATAAATCTCAAATAGTTCAACGATTTTAAGTAGGTTCCAAGTGGGAGTCAAGTTCAAAATTACCTAATCTTTAACTGGATTTATAAAATTGACAAAAAGAGGCTCGTTGATAAATGCAAAAAATGTTAAAAAAGAAACCCAAGCATAAACAATAAAAAATATTTGAAGTCATAATTGTTTATTTAAATGTAGTTATTTGTATATTTATGTGTGTCTACTCAAATCCTGGAAAGATTATATTATATTGGAAAGGTATAATTTTTCATAGTACGAAGCCATTCATGTATTTCATATTTTTTTAAACAATCGACTTGCAATATATATATATACAATTTCGCGAGTTTATTGTAGATGATGTTTTTTCAGTCTTGTAAATATGTTAACATGTAAAAACAGTACTATTCAAATATAAAATATAATAAGTTTTGTTTTCATTTGTTTTCATTTTACATTTTCTGAAATTATTTAATTATAAAACCTTTGAAAAATTATATTACAAATTATGTGAAAACAGGGAAAATAAGAATATTTGTTACGAAAATATTTCTAAAATTTGAAGTAAAAATATTGCATTTTCAAAAAACAGATTAATTTTTAACCAAATAGTTCAGTTATCAACTAAAAAACCCATTTTCAACCAAAAATGGAATACTTCAATTTTTAGTTAAAAAAAAAAAATTTAACAAAGTGATGAATGTTCGACTAAAATGATGAATCTGCAACTGGAATAGTTAAACTAAAACAAAATATATATTTTAAACTGGAATAATGAATCATTTACTGGAATAGTGGAATTTTCAAGTAAAAAGATGAATTTTTAACCAAGAAGATTAATTTTCTACCAAAAAGGATGAATTTTCAACCAAATAGTTGAATTTTTAAACTAAAAAATATTAAATCTCGAGGAAAAATGTAATAGTTGGTATTTTAACTGAAAAATATTTTTATTTTAAATCAAAAACTCTTGAATTCAACAAAAAAAAACGGAATTTCTACAAAATAGTTAAGTTTTCAACCAAAGGGATACATTTTCATTTAAAATAACGAATATCCAACCAAAAAATGGAATAAAAAAATTTGCACTTTCAACCAAAAAGATGAATTTATAACCAAGAAGATTAATTTGCTACCGAAAAGGAGAAATCTTCAACAAAATACATACATTTTTAACCAAATACTTGAATATTTACCTAAAAAATATACATTTTTAACTAAAAGTAGAATAATTAAACTATCAGTTTGAAAAATTAATTGACAACAACAAAAAAAAACAATTTTCGAAAAAATTCTCTGACACATCCAGGATTTCCCAGGTATATCAAAATTCGCTCACTATTCCAGGTTTTCCAGGTGAACATAAATAATACGTAAAATTAATTTCAGCTATTCATTTTTTGAATCAAAGAATTTCCTATATCATTTGTAATAAAAACGTGACAAGTAGAATTGTGAAGAACTTTTCAAGGAATAGAATGAGCTTTTGTAAATTAAAACTGAATGAAAATTACGACTTTAGCCTAAAGCAGAAGAAAAAAGACATATATGCAAATAACTATACATTTTAAAAAACAATTATAATATCAACTATTTTTTAATTATTCATACTTAGGTTTCTCTTCTAAAATTTGTTGCAATAATTAATGGGCCTTTTTTGGTAATTTTATCAATCAAGTTCAAGATCAAGTAATTTTGAACTTGATGGTACACCTAGATTCTAGAACATCCTTTGCTGGAAAAAGTTTAAAATCGTGTAATTTCAAATTGAAGGTAGTTTTCGTATCAAAAATCAGGTTTCTAGGAGAAGAAAGTTTTCTATTATTTAAAAAATTGAAATTATATTCTCAGTCATGTCTTATGAAAGAAAGAACAATTATTTGACAATAGATTTTGTAATTTAATTTTTTCATGTTGGCGCTTCGTACGAATTTTTTAAAACTTGTTGAATTTTAATAAATTATTTTTCCGGGAAAAATATTCCCTACAACTCTACTGTTACAAATTTTGAAAAGAAGTGAAGAATCTTCAAATATAGTTAATTGTTTGAAAAAAAATCTTTAGAAAAAGATTCTAATGATTTTATCCACAATAACATTGATTAAAAAATGGGAAACAGTAGAGTTGTAGAGAATGTCTTTCCCTAAAAAGAGCCGCCATTTACAAAATTGGTAAGAAGCGACAGTAACAAAAATGAATCGTAAAAAAACGTTGTTAAACTTAAAGTTTTTAAAGTAATTTTTTTTGTAAGAGTCAAGCCTAATTCCATTTTTTAATTATTTTTTCACTGTATAAGTCAATTTTTAATCCTAATTAATGAAATCGAGGAATACCAATCATATTATGTTCAAAGGATTTTGTAAACTCTAAAATAACTGCTTACTTTTTTATTGTATTTTTTCTTTAGTGAAAAATACTAAGAAAACAATTTTTTTTGCCCAAATTAGTCCGGAACTTACCATTTTTATTTGATTTGAGCATTTTTGTTTTAAATGAAAGTTAAATAAATTTCAGCAGGTTACAACTTTAAAAAAAATTGTATTCTTATATTAACAAATTAATGAATGAAGCTGCTGCTTTAAAGATTAAAAATAATTGGAGACTTTATTCTTCAATTTATGAAATAAATAATATGTACGATTTGTTAATATTTGATAACAATGGTTAATTGGTTAATAATTGTTTATTTTATAAATATTTTTATAAAAAAATTCACAACTTGACTAATTTTCAACAATAGGACCGATGTTGTTTGTTTTACAAAATCGACCGCCAGTGACTCGGAAAGGAGTTTATTCATTAGAAGATAAATAATTTGGAAAATCCCTATGATACTTTATCAAAGAACAATAATTTATCGTTTTATCAATAATTTAATAAAAAAATCATAACTTGACTGCTGAATTATGTATTTAGAATTCATTTCGGAATTTTTTTGCAAAAATAATAGATTTCAAAGTGTTCAAAGTGTACATACGTCGCGGACACACCCAGGGTACCCACCATAACAAAATTCAACTTTGAATTCCTAATTTCTTATCAATTTATTTGGCTCATACACTTGGAATTTGTTGAGTATTAATAGATGAATAATAATTTAATTAATTGTTAATTAATCATTCGTTACATTCTGTGTGCGGCAACCCGAAAATTGAAAATTGAGTGCAATACTGTACGTCGGGTTGCAGCGTAACCATTTTGTTCGCGAGGTCCGCTAGGGACAGCAGGTGAATTTTTTTGGTATTTTGTTTACTTTTAAGCGGTTTGTGCTTTTGGCTCTCACTTTTGATATTTATTTAGTGGTATGAACGTTGAAGGAACGATTTGAATTGCATAATTATTTTTAAAAATTGAAAAAAGGGAGGTGGGTACCCAGGTACCCCATGGAGTGTAATAACGTGAATAAAGTTGAGTGTGCACACAAGGGTTAAATTGTTCATATAAATATAAAAATAAATTTTAAACGTTGTAAGCTTCTAAATATTATAAACAAATTCTAAAATCGACTCACAAAATCTCTTCGAAATTTAATTAGGTTACATTTCTTAAATGTCAGTTGCCACCTTGTAAATCGTTCAAAATTTGAATTTTCCCGCCACTTACCAACGGCATCACGTCGAAGTTCCCTGCGACCTTGCCAAATAAACTACCGGTTGTCGCTAAAATTCCGGCAACAACAGCCAAGTGCATTTTCGATTGGCTCCCCTCCATGTGAACTTTTTTATCACGAAAACTCGTTCGATAAAGAAAAGCAAAAATTCACAAATCGTTCTAAAATTAAGGACTCGGTCACGGTCACTGATCTTCTGATTACACTGCGGTCCTTCCTATTCAGATCCACCGTAAATATTAAATTCGGGAGATATCGTTGATTTTAGGGAAAAAATGAATTGACGAGGGTGCGTATATCTATTTGTGTGAAAGTGAACGACCTCGTAAAGCCCAGGGACCGCAATTTCTGAGTCAAAGTTGAAAAACTCGCGTGTCGCAATGCGACAACACTCGGACAGGATACGGTACAATACACTTTGTCGGAATGCTAACTAATCGGCATTCGAACATGCGCGAATGTCAAAAAGTGCCTATCAGTGCCCCGAAAAAGCGATTTAAAAAAAGGCGCTGCACTAGCAAGTGTCAAAATTGTCAACGGATACATATATAAATCACAACAAATCTTCCACCAGATATAACCTCAAATTTATTAGGCTTCATTCATTATTCTTCATTTATCAGTGTCACAAAAACTCTAGAAATAAACTTCAGCTTTGTTTAAACGCACTCGACACTGTCACGTGGATAGAAAGTTGTAAAGCGAGTTAAAGCGACAAAATTAGTGAGAAAAAAAAACGGGACCTGTCTGCCTCCAGCGCCGTTCGAAAGGTTCGAAACTTGAGGTCTCGAGGATTGAGGTTGGAAATTAAAAGGTTACTGCGAATCTATTATCTTTTGTGGGCGGAATTTTATTGAGGTGAGACGTGTGCGCGAGTGTCTTTTTTCAATTGATAATGTTGGATCGAGAAGGAAAAACGACAAGTGTAAATGAGAAAATGGTGAGTGAAGGGTGGCGTGTTAGAGCCTACAGGTAGTTTTCTTTGAGGTGGTTTAAAAATGGCGACGGACAGGTAGACGTTCGACGTTGCGCGCTGGCATTTCGGAGCCTCTCGATGCATTTTTTACGTTCGAAATTTCCTGGGACGTGACTGCGGTCGCCGACGTCGTTCGCGAATCCGACCGGAGACGATGCTACGAATTCGAGGGAACGATCTTGCTAGGAGGTGAGATTTCAGCTCTGACGTTACCCCGACCTGGCAACATTCCGGTGCTCCTTAGCGTGAAAACAGGACAAGAGCAAACCGACAGAACCCGTATTTCACTAAAGGACATGTGCGAGAAATTCCGTCAGTTCTGATGTAAGTACGTCGTTATCTACTTGATTTATCTTCGATTTACCGTCCTTCCACGGTGCCACGATGTCACCTTCGCACTTGCTTATTTATTCAGAAATTAATCTTTGTTTTTACCTTTCTGACGACAAATCACAAGGTGTTTAGACGGGGTTTTAATACATGAATGAAAACTTGGATCTTAATTAAACTTTTCATGCGATTTGGTTTGGAAGTGATTGCAATTTTGAAGCTAATAAATTCAGTTATCTTTCAATCTTTGTGGAATAATTTGTTGAATTAAGCAACTGGAACGTGGGATTATTTCAAGTGTTTGTGGATGGTTGGTGGTTTACTTACTTTTAGGGATGGTATGGAATATAAGGGATTATGTGAGAACACATGTAAGTAGATTTGAATTGGCATTGAAATTTTTTTTTTTTAATTTCACTACGGTTTTGTGGAGGAGATTGCAATTTTGCATTAAATTTGTTATAAAAGACATAACTGTGGATTTCTGAAACTTGAAAACTGATGGATTAATTTATAATTCACGATTTCCAAACTTAAAAGTTATATAATTGTCTTATATAACAAAAGTTTGAAAATGTGCAAATGTATGAAATTTCACATTCGAATGATTCAGTTCGAATATTTTTAAATTTTCGGTTTATATTTAAAGCCCTTTTCAATTTGAAAGTTTCCAATGTTGAATGTGAAACAATTGCGAGGCATTTTTCGATTTCGGACAGTTTTGATTCAGAATACTTCAATTTGAATATTTAATTATAAAAAATTGATGTTAAAACCTAGAAGCTTAAAACATTGGTCCTTTTAAAATTTTATATCAGTTTTAAAAAATTTCAAAATTAAAGACCTTTTATTCTGAACTACTTTACACTCGATTTTACATTTGAATTTTTTCAAATTAGAATTCTTTGTATTTTTAATGGTTTTAAATTCGTTTTCATCGAAATTCGAAGCTTTTACATAATTGTTAATATTTGGGTCCTTAGAAGATTAAATGCTTATCACTTTGAAATTGAGTATCGGTATCATTTATAGAATCAAAAAGTTTGGGAACTTTAGAATTTTTAATGCTTCGTCATATAAATTTAAAATCTGAGAGGGTCATATTAAGTTACCATTTAACATATTGAAAAAATATTTATCATTCATTAATTTAATTTATCAAGATTAAAATTCATCGTTTGTTTAAATTTTATTGTGAATATAGATTTAGGATGTCTTAAATATGTGATATTTCTTAAACTTAATGCTAATATTGACTAATAAGAATAATAATATTTTAGTGATTATACATTTTCGTGCTTTTGAATATCCTAGACTCTAGAGAAGTATTCTTATATTTTTTCTCCCATTTCTATAGAAATTATTTACCGATTGAAGAGTGTTCCATAAAATTAAATCTCTCTAGAGGTTAAACGTATTTTTAATTCCATGATACCGTAGGCTGCATTTTAAAGTTCGTGACTTTTCCCCTCAAGGATTTTTATTTTGGAATTGAAAATAGAATGTCGGAGTTTTTTCAATTAGTCGGGTCAATGCTTATAACAGTGAGGGAGAGTCTAACAAAAACACGTGTTTTGAAATAATTCATTTAAAACGAACCGTACTTTGTTATTTAATTTTATATTTTTAAATTTAATTTTAATTTATTATATTGTGAACAATTCGAAAAGATTTGGTTAAACTCTCGTTTAATATTCTTAACATTTTTGTAATCACCCTTAAATGATGCTAAAAAATTGAACAATTTAACATTTAATAATTCAGATTGATACTGTTAAATTCTTTCATGATTGAATAACTTCAGATTAAATCAACCAAAAACAGTTATGTGATTTTAAATTGAAAAGTTTGAACATTTAGTAATTTCAGATGGAAATTTTTAAAATGTGATACTATTTCAATCTGAAAGCGTTCGAAATTGAAGAATTTTGAATTGAATGAGTTCCAAATGGAGTAATTTCAAATTTAAACATTCACAATTAGACGCTTTCAAGTTAATTGTTAAAACGTTGAAAGATTCTTCGAAATGGAAAGCTTTTCAATTAAGGACTTAAAAAATATAACCACCGAAAAGTGAAAAATATTTTCATGTTACACAGGTTTGACAATGAACAATTCTTAAGAATGTGTCCAAAATTAAATAATTACGAACTATTTCTAAAAAGCGTATCAATATGAATTTTGATCACCTATTGGTCAATTTTTCAATTTTTTATACTTAAATTCTCGGTGGCAGTTCTGGATAAAGAATCTCCTAAATATTTCTAGGCAAACTTATAGACGAAGAAGAAAATGCAATTTGGTGTTTGAAAACTTTAAACTCGGCTTGAAAAAAACATTATTTTCTAATCTTTCAAACTGTCTGTCAAAGAGATAATTCCCTTGTCAAAATGAACAGCCTACTACTGAGATTTCATTATGCCACAGTTTAGAATTGAAGGGTGGAAGTATAGAACTGGATAACTAACAAAATCGGAATTTTTCAGGGATGAAAAAATATTCTGTAACATCGGAATCACCATATAAAGAAAAAGTCCTTTCCTTATTATTTTTAGTCGAGAATCAGTGAGAAGAAACTGATTGCTTCACGTATCGTACATGAGACTATCAACGTTTTTGAATAATTGCTTAAGTTCCTTTAATGTTAATTATATGATAGTTAACCACTTAACTGAACATGACGCATATATGCACAGAAAAAATTTGTCACAAAACTGGTAATGATGCATATATGCGCACTTTGAATAGCTCCCATAAAACTCAATGGATTTTGATGATTACGAAAACTAAATAAAGTCTGACACGATGAATATTTTGCAAAGTCAAAAAAAAAATGGATAAAAAAGCAGAAAAAATATTGAAATTTTTCGAACATATTTATTTTAACTTTTAACGTGTTGCACCATGCAAGCAAAAATGTTCACAATCATGGTGATAAGTTTGTGCGATTATAGAGAGATTTACCTTTAAAATGATTCCAAGGACATTAAAAAATGTTTAATATATTAGATTTTATTTAAATGGTAAGAAAACATTGAAATTCGCACTAATTTTGCAGTATCTTCGTAAACAATTGGCTCATTTTATAGATTATTCCGATAGCCTTCAATATATTTTAAATAAATAAATTTAAATCTCGTATAATTAACATTAAAAGAACTTTAGCAATCATCGATAATCAAGTGGTGTCATACTCGTGATCGGCAATGTAGTTTTGATTAATATTTATCACTTCAATCTGTGATAAATAAATATCTTTTTTACGGTATCGCACTATGGCAGACAATTTTTTGCTAAAAGGCCTACGAAAAGAAGACAATTTTTTCAATAAACGATGATAATTTCAAGATATATCGACGCTGAATGGAAAAAAATATAACTAGTGCGCTAAAATTTTAACTGAAATTTAAATTAAAAATGAAAATTCGAACAATTCTTTTTCACGCAACGAGTATTTTATTTTTAAATAATTGTTTATGCAATAAATCCACTCTTCAATTTATAATATCGAATCGCTCTTATGATTTATAACTAAACTAATTTTTCCTGTTATCCAACAGGTAAATACAGTTGCAAGCACAACAAATACATAGCCATGGAACACGCAGACCTAGTTGCAGAGATGGTGCACGTGGAGAGGCTGACGACGCAGGAGAGGTTACATCTCGCTCGTCATCGGCGTCTTCAACAGCTCAAAGTTTGGCGGCAACGTGAAAAAGAATGGCTTCGCCACCAGACTCGACACACGAGTAACAAACGGCATATCTTTTTCAATGATAGTGTCATGCTACTAGAAGCTGCAGCCAGAAATGATATAGACGAGGGTAAGAGCCAACCCAACAAAAATGTTACCTAATTGTACTTTTTATCACGATCACAGGGTACTTTTTTCGCGCTCAAAGGGTACCCTTTTTATAAAAGTGCGGTATGATAAAAAAATTATTAAGGAATAATAAACTCGTAATACAAGGTGAATTATCGATTGATTATAGTTTTTATTTTACTATCAGCTTTCTAGAAAGTCGGTGCATAAATAGTAGACATAAAACATTCCTACCTGCATACAAAATAGTACTTTTCAGACTTTAGTGAGTAAACATTCTTAGTGGTAATAGGAAAATACATACCTCTGCATGTAAATCGATCTGTTTATTCTATCAAGTCTCTAACGAAAGACTTCCTTTAGGGTGGTGTTGTAGAAAAAGCCAAAATTGCTGATAAGTAATAGATAACGAATAACAAAAATTGATCAATTTGACAACTATGAGACAACAATTATTTACAGTTATCGTACATTTTCTTTCTTGTATAAAATTCATGAAGTTACGAAAAATTTTCTCAGAAAGCAGTCCCTGCAAAAAAAGAAACCCAATTGAAATGAATTGGAAATCTTGAAATGACGATTTGCAATTAAAGGCAATGGGAACGTTTCCTTGTGAATTTATTTCAATAGCAAAAAATTTGATACTTGAAAAATAAATATAGTCTTCAACTGAAATAGCATAAAAGTAAAAAAATCTTCCAAAAATCTCGAACACTTGGTCTTCTTTGGTGTATAATACTTCGATATACAATTCATTTGCGTTTCGCGAGAATTGTCAATTATCGATTTCAATTTCGCGATTGCAGTCAATCGATTTCAATTGCACCTTTTTTCAGCAACAGAACAACATTTTATTTTAAAATTTGTTTGTACCTACTATCAGAGTTGCTGCAAAACTTGTTTATAAAATTCAGTTACTTTTCAAAGACTAATTTCTCATTTTATGACCATTAATATTTAAAGAACAAAATTCTAATCGTGTAACATTTTTAATATATAATCTTTTATAAATGGGAGAAAAAAATTAATTTATAAATTTGTAATTTATTATTCTTAGGACTGCCGCAGCCTAATTTACTTGAAAAAAAGTAAACTATTTAAACCGAATAAATGACCAACAGTGACTAATTTCTAACCACAAAAAGTAACTAAACGTTACCAATTTGCATTAATAATGTGACTAATATTCTTTTGAATTTACAAGAATTCAAAACAATTCGATGAAGTCTATGAGAATTCCAGGTGAATTACAAAAAATCAGGGTAAATTCATAAGACTTCAAAACAATTGAAGTTAAATTCAGAAGAATTCAAATGAATTGGAAAAAATTCCATTGATTTCAGTAAACTTGGAGTGAATTTAGCTGAATTCAAGAGAAATGAGAACCATTCGATAAAATTCATAAAAGTTCAAGGTGAATTTTAAAAAGATGAAGTGAACTGGAATCAATTCAAAAATATGAAAAAGTGAATTGAATTCAGTAAATTTGAAATCAGTTAAGTTGAAATCCCTTAACAAATTCTTGGAAGATTTAAAAATATCTTTAACGTCCTTTAAAATTTCTTTAAATTACTGAAATATATTAAAAATTTATTGGAATCTTTAAAAATACCCTGAAATATTTCAAAAGAATTCAAGATAATTGAGAAATAAGTATAGACTTGAATTCAATAGTGATTCACTCATGAGCTAATTTTTGAAAGAACCGTGACTAAAGTAATTTGAGAAAAAAGTTACTAATAGTGAATGTGGTGCAGCTTTAATTATTATTGGCAGTACTTCTTACAGAAATTCCTTGACTTTTGCTTTTTTTAAAAAGAAAATTGTGGGCGCTTCGATCTTATTATAAATTACATTATACACAAGTTAAATTATGGGCTGTAAATAGTGTACCGTAGGGACCAAATCTTGAATAAAGGGTACGAAATAGGGGATATAGGGACCGGTCTGTGAGGTCTGTATTTGAAATAAGGATAAAAGAATTCTAGTTTTAAAACGGTGTTAATCTTTACAGTTCGGAGGCTCTTAAAAAAAGGCGTAAATCCAGACTCAACGAACGAAGATGGATTGACAGCACTTCATCAATGCTGCATAGATGACAACGAGGAAATGATGAAACTTCTGGTAGAGTTTGGTGCTAACGTAAATGCAGAAGATAGCGAAAAATGGACACCTTTGCATGCGGCTGCAACTTGTGGTCACCTTCATCTCGTAAGATACCTGATCGCTAAAGGTGCGAATCTTCTAGCTGTCAATGCTGATGGCAATATGCCTTACGACATCTGCGAAGATGAGAAGACCTTGGACTGTATAGAAGGTAAATTGAACTTTCAATTTTAAAAATAGTTTATACATTCGCACATTTTTTAAATTCTATTCAAGAAGGAACATGCGACGAGTGAAATCCAAACTTACCAATGGCACCATTACCATGATTACCGTGATTTTGTTGTGTCAATGAAAATTTCAATAATCATATTCAATTGAATTTATATTTGCTTTTGGCACAATGAAAAATGTGATGTTATTTTGTAGAAATTTAACATCATTTTTAATTAGAAGCGTATTATGGCATTCTCGTGAAATAAGTAATTTTCTCAACTTTTTTTTGTATTATGATCTCAAAGTGCCGCGTGTTCCTCCTTAATAATATATCTTTCTTTTATCTTTCTAGGAGAAATGGCGAGAAGAGGAGTCACCCAGGAACTCATAGATGATACAAGGGCATCGACAGAAGTACAGATGTTGCGGGATTTACAAAAAATTGCAACTGTTGGAGGTGATTTGGAATTCAAAGACCACCAGGGTGCCACACCTGTATGTCCTATTTCAGTTTAATTTTTAAACTATATTTTTCACTGTCCACTCTCAATTAAACTATTATCATTTTTGCAGCTTCACATAGCAGCAGCCAATGGTTACTTGAGAGTAGTCGAATTTCTCCTTGATCAGCACGTATCTACAGACATAGAAGATAACGACAAATGGCAACCTGTTCACGCAGCCGCTTGTTGGGGTCATGTGAGTTGAATCAAATAAAAAAATTTTAAGTTTATTTAAAGGATATATGAATCCCCTTTTTCATTTCAGTTAGAAGTTCTAGAATTGTTGGTGCAGAATGGAGCTGACCTAAACGCCAAGAACAAACACGAAGAAACGCCTGCTGGTAAAATTTGCTTCAATTGCAAGGATCTCCAAATTTTTCTTTAGCTCCTGAACTATAAATAATTTTTTTTTGCAGATATTTGCGAAGATCCCGAAATTAGGGAACGAATCGTGGAATTGAAAACAGAGCAGGAGAGCAAACGACTTCGCGAGGCACAAGGCCGGAGAATACGAAGATCGCAAAGTATAAATACTCGCACGCAAAGCGTTCGGCGGACATCCATCAGGGATAAAGTTTTAACGACGAAGAAAGATGCTCAAGAAGAAGCTCGACTAAGAATACAAGCTCAGCAGGTAAAATTGAACATTTCTTAAAGTGTATATTACTTCTTTGTCTTTTCTTCATTTGCTGTTTGTTATATTTTGTTTAACAGACATACGTGTCATTATCCGCGCCCAAAACGAATACGCCAGCCACAGAAACTAACGGTGGGACGACAGAAGGTGCAGGTGACGATACCGATTCGACAGCCCTCGCACCAGCTGTTCGCAAAGGCCCGGAAGGAAAGGATAATGACTCCTTTCTACACGAGGATGTCGATAAAGACTCAGGTACATTCCGAGGCTTTATTTGCTTGCATTGGTTGTGGTTTAGAACGTTTTTTGTGGTAATTGGTAGCTTTCTGTGAAAGTTTAAGTAGCCAAATTTGCCTTATGGATTATGGCACAATATGTCGAAAGCTTGCAGATTCTTTGACGGTGTTGGAACATAAAATGTAAACAGATCTTTTCCATCTTTCCTGGAAGTTCCAAAAGCAATAAGCATTTCTAGTCATATAAATACTTAAAAATAGATAATATAGGTTTTCGAACGGGTGGCAGAAAGTGCTGGCAACATAGTTTCCCGTGTGAAAGCACCCTTCTTGATTTGGCACGCCATCTGTAAAAGGGTGCTTTCACACGAAAAGCATCTTACCAGAATTTTTGGCTAGCCGTTCTAAGATTCTTAAAAAGAATTAAGTATACAATATCTTTGGGTCTTCACAAGTCTGGTTTTACCGTCAGGCGGGCGAATCTAGATTCAATATATTAAAAATATTCGGGAGTAAGTGTATGTATCGACTATCGTTTCACTGCGTTGTAGAAAATTCCAACCTGTAAATACATTCTTGGATGCAAAGACTTAGCTATCGATCATTTACCTGTTCTTTTTTTATTCCATTTCTGCGTGCCGTCGATAAAATGATTCTGAGGTCAGTTTTTTATGTGACATTCTTATTTCTTTAAACTTTATTAAATCTCAGCCAACTTATTCATTGTTCATTGTCTTTTTGCTACATTAACTGACTTCGCATAAGTTTACAGCAAACGCACTTCAACATGGCTCTTCTTATAAACATTATCTTCACCGTAGGGTATACTCTTTAGTCGTAGGCCTTTGTAAATCTCTATTTTTTAATAGCAAGTTTTTAAATATTTAACACCTTTAAATATCATATCTTAAATTAATTTTTAAGAACAAGTTCAATGATACTTACAATGTATTTAGAAAGGCCTAATCAATCGAAATTGATGGAGTAGCACTTTTTACTCATTACAAATTCTTCTACATATATTTCTAGAAATCTCTCTACGACACTTGAGGCGTGTTTAATAATTCTAGTTATGCTAGACTTGCTAAAAACGCTTGTTATGACCAATAAATTATCGGGGTATACTTTAAGATATTAAAAAACTTCGTGAACATTTTTAAGTGACAAGTCGGTCACGTTTTGTAAATTGTTTCAACTGGTTTTAAGTACTAAAGGGGCTTTCATATTCGTAGAGTTAGTTTGGAATGTTTTACAATATACAATTACAAAATGTATCGTAAAAGCTTCTCGCATTCACCTTTTGTATGATGTAGATCCTCGGCCAGTTTTTGTAACATTTTCTATACTCATTTATTTAAAAAAATCTGAGCTAGGGTCTTGTGAAGTCCAATTAATCAGTTTTATAAACATATTCAGACTATCTAAGCATACCCTGCATTGTATGGCTTATAGTTTTTGTCTTATCTATTCGATCAAGCATCCTCTACTGCATCGTTCTTTTTTAAACAATAAAGACTTGGTACTTACAATTCGCCACCTTCTCATGCACTTCAGTAACTTTTCGGTTTTATACAAAGCTACAAAGTTTTATCTTTTTATGCATATGATGTATCTCGTAGGAAAAAAAGTTTACTCTCTCTTGAAAATTGATATCGACAGTGGGGTTATTGAGTGATCATGAGCCATTTGTTTTTACATTGAACTAAGTTTTGAGTAAAAGTATTTCACAATCTGCATTTCGGAGTTAAAAATAGATTTTTGTAGAAACTGAAATATGAGTTATAATGACAGGGTGGCCGCCTGACCGGAAAATGACAGTGATTTTTTTTTTAATCGGAAATGTTTTTGATTCTTAGTTTTAGTAGAAAAATTGACCCAATCAATTTAAATAGCACTTGATATCATATGAAATAACGTTAGATTGAACGAGTTCAACCCAATTTCAATTCTTCATAGTTAAATCGATTTAAAATAAATTCAGTTTGATAATTTAGAAGTTGGACACTTTTAAAGTGTTCGTTCTAGTATTGCGTAAACTAGTAGCGTGTGAAATTCAATAATTTTTTATTCAACCTTACCAAATTATAATTATAAAATTTTATTTTTCATTGAAAGGGATGTGTATGTGCATTGATGATGTGACTAGTGTTCTTTTGAATTTACAAGAATTCAAAACAATTCGATGAAATCTATAAGAATTCCAGGTGAATTAACAAAAATCAGGATACATTCATAAGACTTCAGAAAAATTGAAATTAAATTCTGTTAAATGTTTTGAAATTATACGAGGTCCTCTAAAATACGTGGATTTACTTTAGAATCTTTCTATATCTCTTAAAATCCTTTGAAATTCCATGGAGTCATCGGAACCCGTTTAAATCTCTTAAAATTCGTTAAAATACCTTTAAATCCTTTAGAATCTTTGCAAATCATGTGAAGTTTCCTGAAATCATATGAAATCCTTGGGTATCTCTTGAAATTCTTTGAAATTCAGTAAAAATTCTGGTAATCTGATTAAACTCCTTGAGGTCCCTTAAAATCTTGTAAAATTCCTTGAAAAATTGACATTCTCCCTGAAATTGTACTAGGTAATTTCTTCAAGATCTTCAAATGTTTTAAAATCATTTGAAATTCTACCCTAAAACTTTCGTAATCCCGTGAAATATTTTGAAATTCCTTGCTATCTCATAAAGTCTTTAAAAATATTCTCAATCTCGCTAAATCCCGTAAAACTTTTGTAATTATTTTAAATACCTAATATATAGTCCTTTGAAATACCTTAAAATCCCTTGAAATCTCATTTGCGGTCAGAAAAATCTTATGAATCCTTACAATAGGGTTGGGGAGGGGGGTGCAAAATTTCAAAAATCATCTTTACGTAATGAATGGACGTTCTCTAAGGTTTTTGAGAATGTTTTCCGAATGTTGAGTGGCCACCCTGAGTGATCAAAAATAGAAAATTTAATTTTACACAATGATTCCACTGCTAATGCATGATGCAAACGTAGCTCGCAATAAGGGATCGCATAGTAGGCGAACCAGAATCGCGTTTTGAGAACTGTTATGAGAGAAATGCATGGCGATTGGCAAGAGATTGAAGGCGAAGTTAAAAGAAGATCGCATTAGTCAGTAGAGAGACGTTCAGGTAAAAGGATAGCATTAGATTTACATGTTTGCCTCGGCAGTCGCAGGGCCTGACCCGCCTGTCGGTAGCCAGCAGCCCATTTATACAGCAGAGACCGATGCTAATGGCAAGATCAACATACACGTGTCTGTAGTTTTCGTCAAGTCGTTGTCGGACCTAAAGAAACAGAGGGCCCAGAATCGACACTCCACCACCAACACCCTAGATGCCAATGGCAACGGGGTTTCCATGCCAGTTTCCGCCATCACCAACGCGGAAATGAAGGCTGATGACTTCCAGAGATTCAGGGGCAACACCAGCGAGATCCTTGGGGATAATAACTCCGAAAAGAACTGCTGTATCGTCATGTAAGTCTTTCAGTATTTATGCTGCTCTTGCGAATTCACTGCATGCTAAATCCTGTACAGTTTTACACGAAAAGAACCTCTTCTCTGAGAAAAAATTACTCTATTTTATAACAATTTAAAATTCCATCAGAGGGGAATTTCGCTGGGTTTTTATTGGGATCAGAAGTATAGAGTGCACTGCAGGCTGTCGGTGTAATTTTGTTGAAGTGTAGACGAATAAAATGGCGTCGAAAATTCAGCGGATCCCAATAAAAAGAGAACTTAAAATAGACGTGATGATCGAATAATGATGGTGCCAAAAATTATATTTATTATTAATTAAATGTAGAATTTGATGAAGGCGTAGTCGTATCTCTTCTTTAGATTCTATTTCACAAAACTCCAGATTAAAAACTGAGATTCCTATTGTGTGGTGAAAGCAGCGCCATTAACTTGGAACTATTGGATAGCATTTTGAAACTTCAATGCAATATTAAATAAAAAACATACTAACAAAGAATTTCTGATCGTAGTCAAATAATATTTATAGGAAAGAATAGATATTCACTGCTTTTTCTTATTAATATTATGTATAATTATGCCGTACTATCCAATTGTTCGCTTGTTAGGTGGTGCTGATGCCAAGGCCAAGGCATTTTCTTTTTTCCCTCAAAGTTATAATTTAGTCTCAAGATTTCTGATGATTTATATACAAAAATTTGGAAGAAACACGATGTGAATTTCGTCGAACTTGAAACTCTTTTGCACTGTTAACATCTTCCTACAATATGTATAGTAAAATATTTACAAAATACTATTTTCTTGAATATGTAGTTAAATTTTCTCAAAAATCAACATAAAAATTAAAAATGTAACAATTTTTATATTGATTTTTTTAGAAGAGATACAGCAAAGTCATTCAAGCAGTAAAAAGCAGCATATAAATTTTGTAATTTTTCCCATTCTTAGGACGTTTTTCTACCGAGCAAATAAATCAAATAAAAAAAGGAGCATTTTATGTCCTATAGAGAGATTTGGTTAAAAATGTTTCAAAATTGTACACGAATCGAAAATTCTCTTGATTTCACACAGCTTTAAAATTAATGTTAAATTTCATAATATATATTTTTGTGGCTGCGTCTAATCGTCCCGAAAAATTGGGAGAGTTGGAAATGGGGATCTGCTAGTACTGAAAATTCGGGACAATAAAGCACTTCTATTTTGTTTACTGAATTCACTGAATAATTACAAAACAATTTGCCTTGAGTACGAATAGTTCCCAATTTAAGTAAATACACTAATTAAAAAAATTATAGTTTTCGAATAATTATTTGTATACAATCTAATGAATTTTAAAGTTATCTGAAATCAAGCAAATTTAACGTTTGAGTGAAATTCGGAATCTCAGTGTTTTTAAATTGTGAAAATGGATATTTTTTCTGAACTTTTTTGAAATCTAATGAATTTCAATGATGAATAAAATTCATGAACTTTATATTCCGTGTAAAATCGGATACATTTCGACGTGGTTTGAATTTGAATAAAATATAAACAGTTTTCAAATTTTTAAATTGTATATTCTGTATGAAATCACAGAAGGGTTGAATTGTTTTAATGTTTAATTTTCAGATTGTTAACGTCACTTTTAAGTTTTCCTGAAAATAACCACAAATTAAAAGACATTCTCACTATTATTTCCCACTTCAATTGTCCACAAAAATTGTTTGACTAATTTTCTAATTTAACTGAAAACATCACATTTGTAGTTTTAGAGGAAGAACTTTTCGAAGATATTGTAAATTGTATACAGATAAGATAGAATTGAAAAGAATAGGATATTTTAATTTTAGAGAAGATGAGTAGGAAAGACGAGAAAAGTATTATTGCGTTTTCAAAAAGGTTGTGAGGAAAAAAGTACTTAAGTGCCAGCGCAAGAGTCTTCTATTTATAGATACGAAGTTTGTTAAATTTGAACAAGGAGAGGATGCAATTGCTTATTAATGGTAATAAAAAGATGGTTACTGCTTGGCGAGAAATGTTCGCATTTTGTACTTACATGCACAGAGATATAAATTAGGATTTAAATTATTTATACAAGCGCTCGATATACGTAAGCGTTAATAGTTGTATATAATTTTATTTTATTTATTATCGATGTATCTAGTTGTGTTCCTAAGTCGTGGGTAGACTTGGCGATAAAGATTTATATGTATTGTATTTTTTTAAGGCGTTCATTGTACTTTTTTCGCTAGTATTAATCCCCAATACTACATTTTTTAATTCTCAACACGATATGTATTCAACAAAACATATCTAAAGTCTCTACAATTTTCAGTGTCGTATAGAGTCAAATCATTCGGGACTGTTCAATGCACAAACGCGGCCTATTTTAAATTTAAGAACAAGAGAAAAAAAATGTTGTGAAAATTTTTATTTTTCATTTCTAAAAACAAAATATGGAATTAATAACAGTTAAATGTTTCTTGTTTGCACATTCGTTATCGCTTTACAACTTTTATCTGAAAATAGGAATCATTAAAAGCTAGTGTGTCAAGGTTATTGTCACTGAATCTCAATTATTTATTTTGTTTGCTAATTGAACTGATGTTGCAAAATTCTATTTCCTGCAATTGAAAAGGGCTGCGTATGCGTTTGAATTTTCTGGGACATTTCTGCAGATTTTATATTATTTTACTCTAGGAGAGAATATATTGAAGCTTGTTTGTTTTAATACTTCCCTAGATTGAAAGCTCAAAGCCTAATAGTGATGATTAATACATTCCTTAAAGATAAGTAATATACGATAGTAATGATATAGCATTTTAAAATAAGTCCAAATCAAAATTGACCGTTTTCCTGGACTGTACTTGATACTTTTGCACAAATGATTTTTTCATTAATGCGCACTCTTTCGTTAGAAACGTTTGCTCATTCTTCGCAAGGAATTGATCTTAAATTCCTGACGAGTAAAGTTGCAGATTTTGCTGTTACTTTCTGAGAAGCGATTTTTTCCCTAGTATTTGTCAAGTAAACTACCAGCCAATATTGTGATCGACGAGTGTATGAAGTTGTATTTTTATAGAGGACGTCTAGAAGTAGTGTTAAAAAACGGCGAGACTTTATTCTTTTAACGGCGAACTGAAAGACTAAAGCGCAATGAACTAAGAATGGTTTACATTCACTTATTTTCCAGTCAATTGTAATGTAATAATCGAAGTAGGATTTAAGCTTGTTTTCCCTTTTGGGTTCTTATTTTGTATAAATGTAGCCTAAATCTTTGAGGTTCCAAAGTGTAGAGAGGTGAAGGCGTTTTTTTGAGAATTTATCTTACACAAAGGCAAACATAATGAATAACGAAGGGTTCTCTTATTAATTTATTATAAATTGTATTTTTTAAAGTTTCTTCTACGAATAACATCACACTTTGTTTTTAAGCACACTACTACGGCCTTAGTGTATTCTATATTTTTTCATTGTAAATATTTCACGCAATACACTCCTTATTTTTAATATTTGATATTTTGACCCTCGTCAATATTTTTATGAATTAAACTGAATTGCTGCCAGGTCTTATTACAATATTCTGTAGCAAAACATAGCCAAACCAACAGATAGCATGGACTTTCCGATATGTTCTAAGAAGTAGAAACAGGTCTCCTATTCAATATAAACTCCGTCGCATCGCAACGAAACGGATTGCATTACATTGTCACTTCGATAGACTCTAGAAATTCGTCCATTAACTCTTGTAGAAAATGTGTTTAGTATCGAAAAATGTAAGCCTTTTGCGATTGTTAGAAAGGAACAAAAAAAAGAGACTGCGCATTGCTTAATTGCAAGATTTTAAGGCATTTTTCGCTAAATTTTTCACTCTGGGGCGAGAAAGAAATTCTTGAAAAATTGAAGTGTTATCAATGAAATTGATAAAAAATATTTTTTAAATTGGTGTAAATTATATAGGTGTCTCTCGAATATAGTCATTGTTAGTTTCCAATGAAATTAAGGTTATTGAATCGAAAGTAGGTAATTAATGAAAATCGAGGGGCCTTATAAAATATCGTTTTATCTATTGATCGTTTATACAAATTTATAAGGACAAAAAGTCCTTTTGTTAAATTTGATTTGATCTGGTGAAAGTAATGTCTCAAACTACTTTAAAATTCAGATATGAAAATTGTTATAAAATTTTCTAAAGAATTGTGATAATTAATTTTAGAAAGCAGTTTTCTGGTTTTAAGGAAAATCAGAAAAAATGCCTTCCCTAGTATCGTCCCAGAGAATCTTTATTAAAAATTCCTTCGATTTCTGTAGTGTGAGCGGAAGCAGTTATTAGAGGTGTGTTTTTGTTTCGAAGATACGATTAGAGATTTAAAAAAATATATATATCTTGACCGATCATTCGCATCTGTTATTGTATAAGTGTCCTGTGTAAAATGTTAATATATCTGTGCGTTGAACAATTTGCGAGGACACTGTGCTCTATGATTTCCGAAGTCCACATCATTTTCACTCATTTTGTACTATGATCGATTAATCAGTGCCATCTCTTAACTCAATTTTCTGACAATAAAGCTTAGACGCAAATTAAATGTTGTAATCAAAGCAGTTTCAACATTGTTCATATGTCCTCGCATCTTGTGATTCCATCGTAGACGATGCCAAAAATGTCTTCTTTTTTAAAAATATTTTAAGATTAAAATCAGGGTTGGAAAAGCAAAAATATTATTCTGTAATTGGTTCGGAAATTTTGTCTTGATTTCGAGAGTCAATCAAATATCCAACCCTGATTTGAGTTATACGAGTATTCAGGACTCGACGATAAGCGGTCAGAGAATTTATCAGCGCGATGACATTGAGAAGAACGCAGGGAATTCAAATTTTGATTTTCAAATTTCAGATCTTTGACATTTTTGTGCTTTTTTCAGTGTCTTCGAAACAATCTGTACCTGTGTCTTTATCACGGACTGACTGCATTTCTTAATTATTCAACTTATTTACGTATTGTATATAACTGTGCATTCTCTATAATATATTATATACCAAATATTCTGAGAATTGTGTCTTTTTATTTAAATATTAGTTTTTAAGTTGATATAGTTTACGAGTTAGTAAACAAATTTATTTATCATAGGCAGAAAGCTCTTAAGAGTCCTTATGTCTGGTAGATAGTTCCAAATAGAAACAAAGTGCGTAGCTACTTTATAATTTCGTGATACTAAATTAGTTCACTCAAATGCTTATCTGGATTCTCTTAAAACTGATAATCACTGATAAGTACTTAAGCTATGTCGAGAGTAGTTTCAAAATGTTGTAATTATGGAAATTTTTTTTTCTAATTTATGTTAAATAATACCGATAGTTAACTAAGTTTTTATTGCAGAAGTAAAATGAGTTGTGCAAATATTATTTAATTTATTATTTGGAATTTTAATTGAATATGAATTAGCTAGACTTATAAGCTGTAAATTTAAGAGCGAAAAATTTAATTTTGTTGAATCAATTAGAGATTTGAACGACATTTTAAGATTTACACATATAATTTACAGGAAAACTCCGGGAAGTAACAGTGAATTCATGTTTAGAGTTAGATAAACAATTTGTTTATCCTTGGTAGAAAAAACTGTATTATCATACTTATAACATGATTTGCTATAATGAGAAATTATTCGAATTTGAAATTATACACTTTCAGGCCCTTCAAACTTGAAGTTACTTAATTTTTAAAGTTTTTTTTTTTAATAGATAATTTAAATTTAATAGTGTTTGAAATTACAAAATTTTAACAGTTCAACATTTTATAATTTTTGATTTAAATATTCAGATTTGTTTTGTTTTAAATTAAAAGCGTTCAAAAGTATAAATATTTGAATTGAAAGCCCTAATAGATAAAACAACGATTCTAAAGTGAAAAAGTTCAAAATGAAATAATTTCAGAATGAAACTTTGATAATTGGGCTATTAAAAAAGGATTGAATCTGAAATCGGATAATTTTAAATTAAATAAGTTAAAAATTGAGTCACAATAACATTTAAACATGATAAAAGTTCCAATTGTGTGTAAAAAGTGAATCAATTTTAATTTCGGAGTGTTAAAAATTGAACATTTTGAATATACACAACTTTGAAGAGAAGGTGTTCAAACATGATTCATTTTAGATGGACACATTTTTAGATTTGTTCTTCTTTTTAAATTTGGATCATTCAAAATTATATGGTTTCAAATTTAAATAGTTCAAAATATTTTATAATTTTAAATTGTGAATCTTAATTGTGGGGAAATTTAAGTTTGAGGGGTTCAAAATTGAATAATTTCAGACTGAAATCTTCAAAAATGAACAATTTCCAACTGCAAAGCTTTAAAACGGGACTGTCTAAATAAAATAAATTCCAAATTATATAAGTAATTCTAACAATTCTACTTTTTGAAACTTCAATCATTAAAGAGATTGCATTATACAATATTTTAACAGTTTTTATTTCAAATCGCTTAAAATTGAAAAATTGAAGGACTGAAAAAGCTTGAAATTGTTAAATTTAATAAATTACAAATTTTGAAGGCTACTGTTTTTCAATGATCGAACAGAATATTGAAATCCGGAAAACAACCGAAAATTTGGTTCTAAGACCAATTCCATTTTAAATCAGGAAAAATGTCAAGAAATGTCCAGGTCATGGCGTCAGAATAATTTGGTATTTGGATATATTATTCTATGATGAAAATAATGGTACGCGTATTTTACAGTTTAATCAAATTTTTTTGGATTTGTTACAATCATTCGAATATTACCTGCAAATTCTAAAAAAATTCCAGAAAGTTTTTTCAAAAGCGAACGATCGTAGGTATTCAGGATTTTCTTTTTTTGTTCGACGTGGGAATTCTTGCTCTTTTAATTTTTCCCATCAAATTTTAAAAGACAACGTGTCAGCTGTTTTTCAAAAATTTGTACTTTTTTTGTCGAAAACAGCCGAAAATATGTGCTGCAACACTGAAAAAAAAATATTTTGGAAAAATCGAATTTTTGCATTTTTCTCGGAAACAATGAAAGGACTAAAAAATTGTTCAGATAAAATTTGAAATATCTAGTCAAGAATGTTTTCCTGAAAATCTTCTTTTCATGTTTCCAAAATTCGATGAAAAAAATAAAAAAGATTTTCTGGAAAGCCCTTGCTATTTTATTTTGCCTTATATTCTGTTCACAGTTTTTCCTTATATATGAAAATTGGTCTGTCCATTTTATGGGGGCTTAACCATTTTTGAGTTCGGGAAACAAATTTTTTCTTCATTTATAATTTTTTTATTTTTTATTGTAAAAAAATGACAAATTTCACAAACGAGCAAGAGATATTTTTTGTAGAACTTTTCTGGATATGTAAACTTTTATGCGAACATTTTTTTGTATCTTTCCTTGTTTTCGAGAAAAAAAAACAAAATTTGATTTTTCAGAAATATATTTTTTCAATCTGAAGTAATGGTTTGCTAAAAAAATACAAATTGTAAAAAGTGGGGCTTTTCAGAAAATCCATTTTGAATCATTTTTGCAAGACAGGTGCCATTTTGTCATTTTTCCAATTTTTGTTGTAATCAACTGAAAGAGCAAGAGTTACCAGGCCGAATAAAAAAAGAAAATCAAAATACCTACGCTCCTACGGAAAGTGGAGGAAACCTCCCAACAGTGGATAATGCAAGTTATAGTGGATAATCATTAATTTGCAGCGCAATTATATGTAATATAATTAATTTTGAATTAAATTTATTGACACTTATCGTGTCCTAACTATTGGTTAAATTAAATTAATTTTGTACATACATTAGTATTTTTAATTAATCATCATCCACCATAGGTCGTATAATCCACTGTAGGCAGGTTTCTCCTACTATATTAAAGAAAACTTTCTGTAAGCTTTTGAGAATTCGCAGGTAATATTCGGATGATTGTAACAAATTCAAACAAATTTTTTTGATGAAACTGTGAAATATGTGTTTCTTTATTTTCACCATGAAATGATACATTCAAATACCAAATAATTCTGACACCCTGAGCTGGGCCTCTCTGTCTGATTTGAAATGGAATTGATCATAATTTTTTGTTTGTAAGAAATTTTGAATTATTTTGATAGTGATTAATTATAATTTTAAATAATTTTATGATTTTTTGTACTAATTTTGGTCCATTTTTTCAGGCGAAGGTGTTTCCTCTTTTATATATTTATAGCGAGCACGCCTTTATACCTATAGCGTAAGAGTGCTACATAACTTTTGCCATTGACCTAGAAGCCGTCGAGACCACTATATAGTTATCGCATTGATCGTTCACCGCTTCAAACGCGGAATAACTGCGCGAAAATTACGCTTTACTTTTGGGTCCAAAATTAACGTCGAAATCGTTCCGGAAAAATAAAAAAAATACAGGTGCTTGTTGTCCAAAATCTACTCTATTCAAATCTATCAAAAAAATTTCAAAACGATAATTTTTTTTTAATTAATTAAGCTCAGGGAAAACTATGCCAAAAGCTAAAAAATTCATTGTGTGATGTAGTGAGAGGAAAATTTGACTATGGAAAGTGCTTTTTATAACTTCAGTTTCTCTAGAAATTCAAATTTCAACATCAGTCTTCACTTCCTTGTCTGCGCTTCCTCAAACATATTTATAAAGTTAAAGGAAAATTGATCAATGGAAAAAATTTTAAATAAAAAAAGTTGAGTAGTTTGATCAAAAACAATTTAAAACGTCAAAAAACTATAGTTGAAATTCTAAAAAATGAGACATCCAATTAGTCTGGTGGTTGACCTTCGATTTTTGATCGTTCCCTCTGGTCCATTCTGTCGTCCTTGCAGAAAGGAAATATGAATTTAGAGGAATTAAAAAAAATTATGCGTAAAAAGATGTAGATTACAATATATTTTTATTAATAAATTTTTAAAAAAAGGTAAAGCTTTGCGAGATTGTTGGTTGCTGAGCACTGCATCAATGAAGATTACATCAGTCAATAGTGAATCGTCCAATTGTGATATTATTGTATCAAACAGGAAATAAATGTATAATTTTTCTGATGCAACTGCACACTCCGATTTATTGTATCCAGCTGGGTACTAACTTCAATTAATCATTGGATTCTTAATTTTAAATCTAGGCATCGAAATGAGTGCACCCTCAATTCTCAGAAATGTGCGGTCCACTTTGTACAAAGGAGGAAGCCGAATTTTTAAAAGACCGTATTCTTCTCCGACTCTGGTGAGTATCTTTTATAATTTTAAAACTTTCTAATTTTATCATATTTAATTAGACATTTTTTCCAGGTATGTTTGGCAAGAATACTTTTTGTTTTCCGCATTCCGATTACACTTCAAAAATCAAACCTGGTGATTATCCAGAGGTGTTTTGAAAAGTTTTATTTTTCCAACTTTTTTTTGATGATTCTGTGAGTGTAAAAAAAGCGGAATCCTCTCGTTTTTAAATGGATTTTTTTGGGTAAAAAATGGCTGAAATACAGGCCCTGTTTATTTTGGTAATTTAAGTCTGTCCTTTGAGCAACAATGATGACGGGCGGTTCGATGCGGCTGAACACGCGGTTTCGTTTGTGTGAGACACTTATAAGATAATGCTAATCTATTCTCTTCACATGGCATAGAGTAATCGACTCCCCCAGGGATCTCAGCAGCCAGATACTTTTGATAAATAAAAAGTTAAGTGGATTTTATCACACCTAGAGAATGGGGACTAATTTGCTGTCGAGACAAATGGGATATCGTTTAATTGTTCAATGGTGCCTATCTAGAACAATAACAACTGATTGTTACAAAAAAGTGACGCCAACTTTGGATAATTCAGGCTCATTTCTCAATTTTTAGGAAAATTTTAGTTTGTAAATATTCTATAAAGAATCACAAGATATTTATGGGATTATGTCAAAATTACTCGGGGATTCTGTCCGCTATTCAAGGTTCTCATAAATTATAATTTGTCTTAAAGGTCTTGAAAGAATTTGTCCTGAAACATCATTTTTTTTACTTGATTCTTTTGTTTCGATTTTTGTTCATACCGGAAATTGTACTTACATATTAAGTAGTACAAACCAGGCTAGCAGAATTTATGTGGCTTCAGACTAATGAAAAAAAAAGAAAAGAGACCAAGAAAGGAATAAGAAAATCAAACTGACATGACACGCGTTTCACGAAACTAGTTTGGAGGGGATCAGTCAGTACATAAAAACTGGCGCCTCTCGCTTTGAGTTCAGTCTTTTGCGCTCCTCTTCAACGTTCAGATACGCGAGTCACGTTCTTCAGTCGTGAAACCGCGTGTCTTCTATTCAAAAGTTTATTCTTCAGTTTCGATTTTAAAAATCAATTTCACCAGGTAAATTTAATGGCTTTTATTTCCTCGTGTTTAATATTTAAACAACGCCCCATTGTTTAGAATTGCTATATAAATTTATTTTACAATCCGATCGACCAGTAAAGGGTGCGGATACCCTCACAGCAATAGGATATTCCGGGATGTCTCATTTTATCCCATTTAGGGATATTCCAGGGATATTACTATATATATAAAAAAAATTGAATGTATAAAAAATTGTTATATCAGATGGGACATTTTAATATCCCAGAAACGTCCCATAAACATCCCGGATATCATGAGGATATCCCTGGGATATTCCTATTTCCGCCTTTTAGGAGGGTAGAATCTACACAGCTTTTGCGTTTTTAAATAATTTGTTGTGTGTGTGTAAATATGATGATATTAATATTTTATAATATTTTTTCAATGCATATTAAATTTTTACGGGTGAACAAATATTTTAGTAATTTCTCAACTATACGAAATAAGTATGTTTTTATAAGAAATATATTTTTTTTGCTATTTTACGACTGTGTAATATTGTGAAACTTCCTAAAGCAAAATTCGAGTTCATGCAGATGAGTTGAATTTTTTTAAGTGATGCAATTTCTAAAAAAAAAACGTTAAATTCTTGTTGAACTTGTATTTCCTGAAATGAAACGGAGAATTTAAAAACAATTTAATTTTGCAGAAAATGCCTGGACAATTGGAACAAGTCAAAGGGAAGCGGGCCACTTTTGGCATGGGCTGCTTCTGGGCAGGAGACTCATTATTTGGCGCGACACCTGGAGTAATTCGCACATGTGTCGGTTATGCTGGCGGCATCAAGGAAACACCCACATACAGAAATATGTAAGTCATATTCATTTTACCTTGTAATTTACGTTTGAGAAAAATTTTAATTATGAATTTTTTGCGCAATTTTAAACATGTGGTTTCCAGAATGAAGTTCTGAATCCTTAAAAGAGTCTTTAATTTATTTTGAATATTCTCTACGTTTTTCATTTTTTTTTCTTAGGAAAATAATTCAAAATCCTCTTATTTCATTATAAAGTTGTGTTCAAATTACCAAGTATTTATTATTAGTTTTAATTCGAATTCGAGTAATTTTTTCTCTAAGAGGCCCAAGTTTTCAATGTTTCATAACTGCTTTTCAATTTTTCATATACTGCGTTTTAGTTTTTGGGATTAAAGAGTCATTGAGAGCATTTTCGTATAGCAAATACTAACTATGATAAAAAAAGTATATAAAACTGTAAATAAAATAAATAAAAAATTAAATTTTCATATATTTTTTCTAAAATTTAGTATTTGATATACGAAAAATTCGCTCACATTATTCTAACATTTTAACTCCCAAACTGAAACGTAGTATATAAAAAAATGAAACGCAGTTATGAAACATTGAAAACTTGGACCTGTCGATGTACAGAATTTCCGATACTCTAGTTTAACAGTAGTCCGGGTAACAAAGAAATTTGTTTGAAAAATCTAAAGTTTTTTCTATACACTTACGTAATTTGATATAGGAATGCTGAATAGTGAAAATAGAAAATAAATCTTATCAAATCCGTAGACTAGATACTGTGTCTTGTGTTTGCACAGCAGGTTACGTATTCATATCACAAAAATTATCTTTCCCTGACGATTTCCAGATGAAAGTAAACAAATATGTCTCTAAATTTTCCTTAACATTTTATCGAAAAGTTGTTCAGTTGCAATACATTTTCTTCAATATGTTAATGTTCTACTAACAAGGAATGTAACCTTCAGATGGTGAAACATTCTTTCCCAAAAGAATCTCCACAACACGGATTGTTTTTAAATTAAATTGGATTTACAATTTTAATCCTTTTATGATGAATATAATTAATTTAAAAATTGGCTGTTTCTAGCTGTCCTGAAAAATTGGCGGAATTGGAAAAGGGGATGGACTAGTCAAGCTTATGAAAAATATTTCATTAGTCATCCCGAATTTCGGGATGAGGCACTTCGTTAAAAATTTCAAATTTGAACTTTTTGAAAATGAAAAAAAATTATAATTATGTTGATTGGAAGTTTTAAAAATTAATAGCTAAATTTAGTAGTTAACGAATTTAAATTGAATCATTTATTTTAGATTGACATTTCATAGATTAGACAATTTCAAATTAAAAGGGATTGAACATGAACAGATTTGAATTGAACATTTTATAATTTTACAGATTTATTACAAATTTGAAGTTTAATAACTGAAATGGTTAAAATTGGACAGTTTGAAATTGAATATTTACTTTAAATTAAATCGGTTCAACATTTTATAATTTTTGTTCAAGTTGAAATCCTTAGCAGTTGAAAACTACTCAATTCAAATCGTTCAAAGTGCAATACATAATTTGAAATCCAAATATTTCAAACTGAATACTTTTTGAAATTGAACAATTTTTCTATTTCTAAGTGTTTAAAATTTGAAAAGTCTTAATTTAATCCTTAAAGATTCTAGTTTATTTAAAATTGATGTTTCAACTCTCTTCTGCTAATAAGAAAAATGGATATAGTTTTGATAAAAAAATAAAAATATTTTTCCTGTCAAAAAGAACACCTACAATTCTTATTTAAAAATAATAGTTGTGTTAAATTTAAATACTTTCATCTTGAATATAATCAATGTCAAAGCGTTCAATTTTTAATTCTTTAAAAATAAAAAATTTTGAGATTGAAATTGATTTCAAAAGTTGAACCTTGAATCTTTGATTGATGGAATTGTACCACATCATTCTTTTTAAAGTGCTAATTCAATTTTACATTTACAGAGGAGATCACACTGAGGTCATCGACATAGAGTACGACCCTGAAGTGATTTCATTCTCACAACTACTTAGTCTATTTTGGAATAATCACGAATATGGCCTTACCAGGAAGATCAAACGTCAGGTAATTAATTAATATTCAAACCTCCCACTGGTCCAGTGACCTATAGTGTGTCGTAATTTTTTTTTGAATATTTCACCTTGCCAATTTATGGACCATATTACCTTCGAAATTCAAAGGACTAAATTCTAGTTTCCTAATTGACTTCTTCTAGACTGCTTTTATCACCTTTAATTTAAATTAACAAATTACAAATAAAAACTACTGCCTATCATTAAAAGTCCTATTTATGAGTCGTGGACAAAAGTATATTGAATTTAATTAATGTTACTTAATTTTAACGATCGCTTTTTATCGTTGCAGTACATGTCGTTGATTTTGTACCATGACGAGGAGCAAAGGACATCGGCTGAGAAGTCAGCAGACCACGAACAACGAGAGCGCGGTGAACAATTGATAACTGAAATCAAGCCGTTTAAGAAGTTTTATCCAGCAGAAGAGTAAGTAAATTCGATTTTGTACAAATAGATCGACTGAATCAAATTCTTTGTTGTGCTCCAAAGTTCAGAAGATCCAGCCATATAGCATTTTTATCAAGGCCTTCAAATATAAGAAAGGAGATTTGAAAATCGTGCTTTCGAAAAACAAGACATTCCATTAAAGAAGGAAGATTGATGAAATAGAAAGTAACTTTTTTAAATTAAGATCGAAAAGAAATCTATTTTATCATGAATAATTTTATGCAAAAGCAGCATGAAAAAGATTCACAATTAAAAAACAGAACTTACCTTCACTTTTTTCTTTTCTCACTGGTAAATGGAAAAAAAATTATTAAAAATAGTAAGATTTGAAAGGTTGCAAAAGATTATTATATAATTATCTTCCAATTTATTCATTCACTTCGTCCACACCACAATGATACATTTTTAAAATCGCGAAGCAGGATCATAAAATTATTAATTATTAACGATTTGGTTTCACGATCCTAATATAAGAATACTTCAGTTTTAAACTAAGCTTGAAATCACTTAATTTTTAATGGTTCAATTCAGCTTGAACTCATTATTTTTAAAACTTTCAATTAGAAATAATATTATTTTCAACCTTCTTAGAATGATTAAACTCTTAAGGTTCAAAATATTTAACATTATTTAATTTTTACCGGCGAAAATGACCGTGAGCGTTTTTTTTTGTGTACACAAATATAATTTTTTATTAATAAAATCTGTCCAATCATTTGGAATGACATGTGATAATACATGCATATGATATCTCTTAACAATTTTTATCATATTTAAAATTCGTGTAATTTAAACTCAAAATTATAATTTCGAATGGACAATTCTATAATAGTTAAAATTTTGAGGCCTTGAAACTAAACTTGTTTAGCTTCAAAAGTTTAAACTCGAAAATATTTCTTTTGAAGTTTCTTAGTTTTGAAGTGATAAATCAGGAACGTTACTAATTTTTGAATGTTTAGTTTGTTATGTCAATTTTGTTAACCAGATAAAACTAATTTAAAATGTACAGTTCCTAATGCTTTTTTATAATTATTACAATTTTACGGTCAATAAATTTGAACTTATCAGTTTTTCAGGTTTCCAATTTTTATATTTCACTATGTAAAAATAAGCGTTCGGTAGGTTTTGTTCGGATACTATTGACTTCAACGATTTATGACTCTTTTAATATCAATTTAAAAAATGCAGTGCCTAAAATTAAAAAATTAACCGTCCTTTATGGGAATCCTATAAAACTCCTTAAATCTTTTGAAATTCCTTTTCATATCCCTTGAAATATTATAAAATCACTCCAAATCTTTTCAATCCGTTGAAATTCAAAAAAATCACTTGAACACACCGTGAAATTACAGAAAATCTTATATTTCTTGAAATCCTGGAAAATGTATTAAAATACCTTGAGGTCTTGTAAAATCCATTAAAATCCTCTCAAATCTTATTAAATGACTTAAAATCCTTTAAAACCACCTTGGAATTTTTTTAAATATCATAAAACCTTGTGGGTCCTATCAAATCCTTCCAAATCTTCCGAAATTCTAGGAAATTCTTTCAAACCGCATACAATTTTTTTCGCATTCCTTAAAAACATTCAAATCCTAGGGAAATTCCTTCAAATATTTTGGATCTCTTGAAAAATCCCTGGAATCCTTGGAAGAAATACCCTAAAATATTGAAAATCATTTGAAATCTTTTAACATACTTTGAACTTTTGTTCAGCGCTTGAAAATTCCTGGGAATCTTTCAAAATACCCTGCAATTTTTTAAATCCTTTAAAATCCCTAAAAATACCTTCAAATCCTTGAAATCTACTGAAAATATTTGAAAATCTTTGAAATTCTTTGTCATTCGTCAATTATTGTAAATACATTTGGTGAAATCCATTAAAATATTATGCAATCCGTTGAAATCCCTTGAAATTACATGAAATCTGATGATATTCCTTGAAATCTTTTGAAATATTTGAAGTCCTTATAATCTTATAAATCCTATGAAATTCTTTCAAATCATTCGAAATGTAAGGAAATTCTTTTAAACCGCATATGAAACGAAATATTTCAAACTATCTTCAAATCTTTCAAATCCCACGAAACCGCGAATTATTGTGAAATTCTTTACAATTTATAGAAATATTATAAAATGATTGGAATTTCTTTGTATATCTATTAAAATCCGTTAAAAACCACTTAAAATCATCCCATAAAAATCACTTAAAATAATCACATAAAAATTACTTGAAACCATCCCATAAAAATCCTTCAAAATCTTCAAAATTCTTTGAATAAGTCCCTTAAAATACCCTAAAACCTTTTAAATCGGTTGGTGAATCCCAGTCTGATTCTGAGTGATAATTTTTACGAATAAATAATAATATGTATGTCAGGGTGGTTCGGCGGCCGTATCGCGACAGTTTATTTCTCTGGGTGACAAAATACTCTCCTAATTTTTTCAGATTTTTCAAAAATTGTTTAAAGGTTGCGAGCATCAAATTTACGTAAAAATTGAGATTCTCGTAGTTTACGATTTTTTAAAAATATACATATTAGTTTTAGAGAAATATCTTACGAGTAAAAATTGTGGCTAATACAAAGAAGTCACAAAATGTATGTTCTCTTAAGAACAGACAAATATAAGAGAATACTTTCACCTCTAAACATTTGTTTGTAAAAATTGCCAAAATTCTGAGATATTCCCCATACAACAGGGGAAAAATATATACTAGAGATAAGATGAAAAATTTTAAACCTGGGCACCAGACATAATATTCTAAACCAAATTTTTCTTCAAAAAGGCTTTGAATAGTTTCTTCATGACTAGAATTTGATGAAATAGCAATGCACATAAATACGAGGCAGAAAGAATAACTTATTTTATATAAAATCATATTTTATATTTTTTTATAATCAGAACAAGCATACATTTGAACAATTTAAACTTTTCTTATAAGGAAAAATGTTGGAATGCCGGATTGAGTATCAACTTGAGTGCCTATAAAGAAGTATATTCTAGTTTTTATACTTCTTTTCTCCTTAAATCAAAATCGTTAAAATTTAAGTAATTACTAGTGAATTTTTACAGATTCTATTAACGAAAAGTGAGCCACCTAAGATTAGTAGAAAATTACTAATTCGATTAGTCGAAATATTTCCTAATTCAAAAGTAGAAAACCAATTGTTTGGTAAAAAGAAAAATTATTTAGAACTGTATTTATAATAATGTTTAAAAAGACACAAACATGGAAAACGTGAAAAAATAGAAAAGTTGAAACAAACGACGCGATGGTGTAACATTTGTAACTCTGTTGAAACAATAAGGCCATGTTGAGAAATTGTTAACGTGACCGATTCTGTTTTCATTTTTCAAATATTGCTTTCTGATTGTTTGAACCAAGTAGAGAAAAATAAGAATGTTTTAGAATCCTAAAATTATAATGGTTCAATGAGCTATAAATTAATTATGCATATTCAGGGTCCTCATGTGCTATTTTTCAACATAGTTCTGTTTTCGATTTACAAAATTTTTTCAGTTGTACATTTTTCTAATTTCCCATGGAAAATTGCAATTATTAGGAATGTTTGTAAAAATGATTTGCCTTGAATAAGTATGAATTGTATGCCGTAAAGAAGTTTATTTGAATATAATAGCTTCTTTTCTTACGCAAAAAAATACTTTATTGCCTTCTTAAATCAAAATTGATAAAATTTAAGTAATTACTAACGAATTTTTACAGATTCTATTAGCCAAAGATAAGACAACAAAGATTAGTAGAAAATTACTAATTCGATTAGTCGAGATATTTCCTAATTCAGTAATGGAAAGCAACTAATTGCTTGATACAAATAAATAAATTTACTTAGGACTGTATATAATAATTAAAAAAAGGTTATACAAATGTAAAATGTGAAAAAAAGAAAAGTTTCATAAAATAACGTGATGGTGTAATATTGTTAACTATTGAAATAATAAGATATTAATAATCTTACCATATAATATTGTGAAAATGTAAACGTGACGTAGCCTGCCTACAATTTAAATCAAGAATTTTTTACAATCTTAAAATGACAATTGATCAATAGGCTCTAATTTAATTATACACATTCAGGGTCTTCACGCGCTATTTTCAATGTTATGTTTTAAATTTCAGTTACTGTTACTAATTTCGATTCGAAATTTTTTTTCGGTTGTACATTTTTCTAATTTTTCATAGAAAATTGCCATTACTATTTAGCAAATTTGGTAAAAATGAGTGTCCTTGAATAAACATCACCTTGAATAAGTATGCATTGAGTCCCTAAAGAAGTTTATTCAAATTGTATAGCCTTTTGTCTTACACAAAAGATACTTTAGTGCCTCTCTGAATCAAAACTGTTAAAATTAAACTAGTGAAATTTTACAGATTTGATTAGCGAAAAGTGGGCCACTAAAAATTAGTACAAAATTAGGAATTCGATTGCACAAGGTATTTTCTAATTCAATAGTGTAAAAAAACTATATATACATATATATTGCTTTTTATCCAATCTTAGTCATGGGCCTTATTAAACAATTTTTAAAAATTTTTTCTGGTGCCAAGGTTTTAATTTTGTCATCTCACATCTATTATATATATATACACACACACACACACATATATATATATATATATATATAAATGGTAGTGCTGTTTTCTTTCCGCTTTTATGAAAAAACGTGAATCGCCCGGCTTATTTACAAGCGTTTGGCGGCTTTCTACGTCACATCAAGATGGCGGAATGGGCGTGAGAGATATAGGAATTTCAAATATGTACAAATTTTTCTTTTTCAAATATAAATTCGAAAAAAAACTTTTTTTGCACTATGGTAGTATTATTAGTGATTTTAGAGCATATACTTAAGTATGCAAGAATAAAAAAAATGAGTGGTTGACCCTATTGTTTCTAAATATATTAGTGAAGATTTGATATCTAGTATAGAGATATTGTAATTTATACAATGTATTTGGTATCATATCAGGTGTTGATGGCAGTCATAATGAAGATAATTATTTCGTAACAATGTCTGAATCGTTTCTAAAATACGGTACCCTTATCTCAACACTTTTTGAATGAAACTAAGAGATCAGAATTTGGTGAAAAAAAGTTTTAAATTTATCAGCAGATTTATTTACATAAATCTTTATATAAAAGCTATCTAGAGAACAACAATGTTTTATACCTTCCTAAAGAATGTCTACTTTTTGTTATCAGAATTTTTAAAGAGTACAGATTATTAAAAAAGGGTATTTTTGCAAAATTACGGAGCTGAATGATTTAAGATAGAGGAAAGAATAGCTGAAAGCGTCTTTGAGAAAACGAGAATTATGCAAATCATGCGAATCCGTTCACTTTCGTTGAATATACTGCAAAGGAAAAACTCGATGGATCTTTTAAAACTTCTAAATAAAGCAACATTTTCCATAGTTCTTATTCATTAGAAATTAGCATTTTTTTCAAATTGCATGACCTATCTGCTTCAAAAAGAACGAAATCAAAGACACAATCGCATCTTTTATGTTTCGTACATCCACTCTCATCCCTTGCAATCCTTTCAGTAGTTGGAACGTTCCAGCATAAAATAAACATCCTGTGGACTGCAGAATGATGTTCCATTCATGCAACGCTGCTCACGAGGGTTAATATTCCTTTCGCCTCGGCTGCATCATGACACACACGTGCCTTTGCTTTATTGTCGCAGGTAGTCCCTGTCACCTCTCGATCTCGTGTATCGATACGCCACGATCCTATTAACGACAGTGGAGACTCTGTCAGCACACCATGGGAAAAATGCACTGTCGACCTTGCCAAGCGGCATCAGAAAGGAAATGTACTTCTCATAATAAAACCTATAATGGCGCATAGTACGATAATGTTGCGAGTACACGGCACCGACACGCATTGCCAGCAGTTTGCGGTGGACACTCACACAAAGCGACTCATTTTACAAACATACATATCCAAACACAACCTTATAAAAACTCACACAGAGCAACTGACTCAAACGCATACCAATGCATAAACAGTGGCAAAAACCTTAAACACATTTACCCAAACCGTTAATGCACTTTGTAGCCACGCTTCGTACCCGATGATACACAACCATATATCCACTAACACAGCAGTAAGAATACCTGCTACATACACACGGTCTCGCGGTGAATCTCATTTCAAGGACCTCCCAACGTATGTACTATCACGGATGAACGTTCGCGTGAGCTCGTGTGCTGTTCTCGAGCTTGCGAACCGGATAAATGATGGAAATTACCATATTCATTGCATTGTTGGCTTTTGCGCACAGGTGAGCCGACAACCGTATTTGGAAAACGCATGCTAATCTGTCGAGATAGATTGCCGTCTCCTCGGCTAGACCTCGTGCGAGTCGCAGAAACTCAGAATACACTCCACGGATTATTATTATACATTTTCTCATAGACTCAGACGAGCAGATACACAAGCCTTCCTCGGTACCTTCTGGAAAAAGGTTCATAAATAGATAATAATGCGTTACGAAGATCCCTGTGAAACGAATTGAAAAGAGTCGTAATGAACTGGAGAAGCATTTTTCTTGGGTTTAATGACAGATATGATTATTATAATGATGATTGTTTTATGATATGGTTAATAGTGATTAGGGTGTGAATTTTTCAATTAACTGACCCCAGAATGGGAATTGTATCTTTTAGGTATTCAAGACCTTATTTATGTTGTATAGAGTTCTAGTATGTGGTTGGATTTAGAGAGGATGACCTTGTTAGCATTTGTGATATTACGTGGAGAATTGCATTTGGCATCTGAATACCCACAAGATTGTTTTGCTTATTACGTGCATAACTCAATTGGATTTAGGTAGATGTACATTCTACAGTTAGACTCTGAGTCTAAAACTTTTCATTATTTAGTTCTACCTATGCATTAAGTGTGATTCTATAGTATTATTATGTGTAAAAATAAATTTGAGTATATGCCATTTTAAGATGTAACACAAATCAAAATTCAAAAAGATGTAGACAGATACTTCCAAATCACAAAGCCCCTCTTTGCATCTGGCTGCTGAATCTTAATGAATTTTCCCATTGTATGCACGTGTTACCAAGAGCAATAACAATCCATTTTTTATTTACATTATGAATTGGTGCCCTACGTGTTCGAGTTCTCGATAGCTCTTAAGTACAAATTACTATCGTATTTTCCAGTAGCCACATTCCACAAATCATCAATATTCTATTACTTATGGATACAATAGAATCACTAAGCACTGTAAACTTGAATGCTTATGAGCTATCTGGGTATTTATTGCACTAATGAACAACCTTGCAAAAAAATATTTCGATTCAGGGAAAAATGTAGTTGTTTTTTCACCAAAGTCACCTTTTTCATTAGCTACTTACAGGAAATTTTTCAAGTGCAATCTTATCTCATGCCAGGAAAAAAGCGAGGATTGATGGATAATTACTTCCTTGACTTTCTGATTAAAACTACTGTTTCCATATCATCTGCATTTTATTCTTTTTGTAGCAGGCTGATTACACTTTCATGGAGTTGTTGTCGCAGACAATAATTATCAAGAATTTTTTTTCAACCTGATCATTTATGATATTTTGTTTGATCAATGTATCTTTATTATTCATCATGTTTCTTTAAAAAAAATTGTCAATGGAAATTGTGAGCTTATTTTGTAAAAATATCTTTCGTAAAAATGCATGAATTAGAGATATTAGACTGCAGCGTTTGTTTTATAACATCAGGAAGCAGATGATCGTGGATCATTGATCAAGAATGTGAGGACATCTGCGATTCAGAGGAAACATCAGTCCTCGGATTCCACCAGTATTGAGAAATTGCCTCAAAAAGAAAATCAGCCGTGAGATCTTATAGATAGGTATCCTTGATCGGATGACGATTCTCTAGTTTCCTTTTCCAACTTCCTTGCTGATGACTCCCATCCGACTCTAATGAGTTCATTTTCAAGCCGCGCGCGCAATAAT
The DNA here is from genome assembly GCA_011634705.1 of Andricus grossulariae. NCBI lineage: Eukaryota > Metazoa > Arthropoda > Insecta > Hymenoptera > Cynipidae > Andricus > Andricus grossulariae. Next base: position 43,186,646 of record JAABKJ010000755.1, on the reverse strand, counting down.
TTTTACCTTTGTTTCTCTAATTACGTCTTCGTGTACACAATCAAGTGCACTACATGCTTCGTACATATCCTTCTTCGTTGAACACGAGTACATATTACTATAGTGACAGAATGTCATTGACTTTGATATAAAAATAACTCCAGGCCAATCTAGATTTTCTGGGTTTCAAGGCCTGATTGCAAGATAAGTCCTCAAGGAAATTTCAATAATTTTATATTGAAAAAAAGATTGAGAGAATATTTGAAATGAATCTTGTAAATGTTGATTGTAATTTGCAGAGTTATTAGATAATTGGCAACAGCAGACACAGCAGATGGCATTTTAGTGCTAATCATGTAAATGCACCCGCAGATGCAATTTAGAATATGAGGGTTGTATAATTTGGATTCGACCGCGAGGCATTACATATGGATATATGTCGGTTGCAAAAAGCCAGCTATTGGGTTTTTTTGACAGTCATTGCGGTTCCTGCATCCTGCGCAAGTTAGTTCCCCATCGCAGCACGAATTGCATTTCGCACGTCATGCAGAATGCAAGGCCGCATACCATATGCTCGCATGCAAATTTCACCTGGATCATGTTTAAATGTTCAGTATCTCTGTTATTTTTAGAAGCGCAAAAAATACAAGGTATATTCATATCGAATAATTTATGATCTGCAATAAAGAAGTAGAATTCTATCTATTTTTGGTATATTGCATCAAATGGTAAAACTAAAACTGTCTCTGTAAACATTTTTTTAAACATCTAAGGATGCCAATTGCAGATAAAATTAAAATAATGATAAAACCGGTAGTAATAAAACCCAGAGATCTAATTTTGTTGAAATGTTCATTCTGTGACAGCTTGCAATATCCAATTTGTAGTAAAACGGTTTGAAGATTTGCAGAGGGGGTTTTCAATAGTTTCATGAGAGACAATGGCACTTGACCCACGTGGGTTTCCACGTACGATACACTGACTGACTCGTTCACATGAAACACTGAATGCGATATCCCGTCGATTTGAGTCCTTTTTTCTGTTTTATTTTTGATCTATTCCTGGAAGGAAATCATGATCGAGTGTTTCATGATGCATTCAAAATCACTCGTAATACAACCGCAATGGTTATTGAAACAATTTCAACATTGTGTTACACCCGAGTCCCATTCATGAAAAAAAACGAAAATTGCAGATGGATTTTGTAGAGATATTGAATTGTACAGAAAAAATGCTACTGTTCATTTTTGGTGAAAGCGAAATTGAAATTAGTCCATTGAAATTTTCGGGAGGGAACTATCAAGTACAAGTAAAAAAACTGGTACCACTATTTTTATTTGGATTTTGTATCACTTAGTATAAATGGTCAAATAATAAGATATACATTAATTACATACTTATATCAATAAATAGACGCATTTCACTTGTCTCAAAAATCTAACGCTCTGACGCACGTTTTACCATACATACCGCGGTTATGATGTTTACACATCGAAAAGCGTTCATAAACATAGTAATTAAAAAATTATGGTTATTTGGTTTGAGATGGATAATAAGGTAAATGCTGACCGGTTTGAGGTAACAAGGTGAGACAAGGCTCTTTTGTTGAATTCAACGACCTGTTCCGTTTCCCAGGCATTCTCCGTGCAATCGACAAGCGACTACCCATACGCCAATTTGGCGTCTCTTAACTGCTGGATGCCGCTGACGAAGTGCCCAGTCATTCCGTTCCATGGGATGACGCTACACGTACTTGCATTAGTACATCAGACAATATACAAACGTATGGTCTCATTTACCATTATCATTACCATTCACCATCATGTGGTGTTATATGTGCCTTAATTTGAATACATGAGGCAGGAAGTCTGAGCACGATGTGCATTAGCGACGCCTATTTCTGTGTACTCTGCATTATCTTTACTTAAGATAGAACCGAGCCAGGTCCATGAGGCGCGCATATCCATATGCACGTTCGCGGAAAGTGTGCGTGCGAAAGGCCTGTGTCCAAATCTCGAGCTGATTCATAACCGCGAAATTTGGAACAACCTCGCGGTCGTTAAGCATCGTCATCGTGCTTGTTACATAAACCAAGTATTATGCATGGACCCACGTTTTAAACGTAATTAATATTCCGAGAATCCCAACAAATGTAAGTGGATATCAAAACTTCAGATGCACGGGGAAAAAAACAAAGAGTAATTTTTACCTCGCTTTGGGGGTAGAATCTACTTGCAAAAAAAACATTTGAGTAAGTTCTGCGCTATTGCCAGAAGATTATATCAATCAGAAAATCCACGCCCTCATAATTCTTTTAAATTAACATATTAAATTCGTAAAATTAAATTTTCTGCTTTAATCCCTGAAGCTGTATGCACTTTAATAATTTTTTGCAAGGAGCACTTTTTTCGAGTAGATTAAGATTCTCCTCAATGTTTGAGTCCCTTTTCCCTAAGAAGGCAGGAAACTGACCGTGACTCTTCACAAAGTGTTTGCTGAGTGTCAAACATACAAAGTACTTTTCCCATTAACTCAACTTATTTCGCAAATTACTTTTTATCTCCGAGCATATAATCCTCCCATGGTTCGTTGATTTGCTTTCGATTTTTAATTAATGCAATTTAAGGTATTTCCTTCTAATATATGTATCTACACTTTGTTCACTTTTTCAAATGTATCCTTATGCTACAGATATTATGCAAGTTTTTCAAAACCTGATGTATATATGATCTTCGCGTTTCCCCAATGAATATTCAAAACTAGATTAATTGTTGCATTTTCATTTTGCAACGAACGTCTAATAAGTTTCCTTTTATGTAACTTCCGTACGTTTTGTGCAACCTCAAATTATAATACATTACATTCATTATAAAAATATACTTGCATGAGTACATAATTTTTCGTAAGAAGCAAGAATGATAAATCTTAGTAAATATGGGACAAGCGTTTGATTGGAGGGCGGTTTAAGTCTTCGTTCGGCACATGCGTGTTTGCGGACCTTCCGGCATAATTAGGGAGCGACTTCACTTAATGTAATTTTAATAACTGGATAAATAAACATAAGCGTAAGCACGAAGCGTAATTTGAATCCGGATGTGCCACGATGAGCGGTTTTGATAAAACATAGCGTACTGCCTCGTATGGAATGTCCGTCTCACTTTTATCTATCAGCCTGTTTCACTTTTGCCCGTTTGACTATATACGATACGTGCGTGTGCGTGAGCGGCCGACGTTATATTATTATTGCAGTATATGCAAAGTTCGCACATTATGCACGCCGCGACGACGCAGGGAGATCTCAATTAATTTTTCACGAATAACACAAAAGAGAATAAGTGTTCGCCTGCATAACGTTTACCACGCGATTAATTTATATTCCTCGCGCAGAAAAAGAAAAACTTTAAATTAAGATCTATTTAAGTCACTTGTAATGAATCGTTTATCGTGTAATCTCTACAATTCGCGTGGTAATCTATCGCACCAATCAGGTGAGTTTCGCATTACATGTGATATCATTAGAATAATTAGAGGTCGATCAAAAACTACTAAAAATGAAACAAAAAACATACATACATAATATTTTAACAGACCAAAATGCTCGAAAAACAAGGGAAAAATGGGTTTATTTTCCATGAAAATAGGGGAATAATTGCGGAATACATTATTTTGAATAAAAATTAATGCATAGGTGTCATATTACATTTAGTGTGAAATTCTTGAGATTTCAAGCGGAAATGTTTTACATTTCCCACAAAATAGTGGAATTTTCAACCAAAAAAGATCATTTTTTTACCACAAGAGAAAACAGTTGACTTTTGAAACCAAAAAGAATAATTTTAAACTAAACAGTTGCATTTAAAACCAAACACTCGAACCTGCAAGCAAAAAAGACCAATTTTGACCCAAGTAGTTGAATTTTCTACATTCAAAGACGAATTTTCAATTAAATTGTCGAATTTTCAAATAAGAAAGAATTAACTTCATCCACGAGAAGTTGAATTTTCAACCAAGTAGTCGAATTTTCAAGTCAAAAAGAAGAAGTTTTCAGAAGACAGTTCAGTCTTCAAGCTTGAAAAATGAATTTTCAACCAAAAACTTTTCTAACCAAAAATATGAATTTTCAATCCGAAAAGGTTTATTTTCAAACAAAACAGATGACTTTTTACACAGTGGAATCAGAAAAAATATATATTTCAACGGAATAGATGAATTTTTCAAGGAATAATTATATTTTCAACAAAATAGTTGACCTTTTAACCATATAGTTGAATTTTCGACCTGTACCAAAACGACAAAATTATTCAATTTTCAAGAAAATAGTTGAATTTTCAACTATATACTAAATTATTATATATATATATAAATTTTTTAATTTTCTACCGAAGAAGACATTTTTTGACCAAATAGTTTCAACAAAGTAGGTAAATTATGAACCAAATAGATGGATCTTCAACGGATAAAATGAATTTTTAAGACAGTATTTCAATTTTTAACCAGCTAATTGAATTTTCAACCAAGAAGATTAATTTTCTCCCAAAAAAGACAAATTGACATCAAAATACATCAGTCTTCAACCAAATTATTGAATTTTCAACTAAAAACCAAAAATGAAAAAGTTAAATTTTCAGGTCGAAACTTAATTTTCAACCAAAAAAGAACAAAAGAATTTTCACCCAAATAAATCAATCTGCAATTCTTCAATGAAATGAATTTTAGCAAAGTTGTTCAACTTTCAACCAAAAAAGGTGATTTCTCAATGAAAAATGTAATAGTTGACTTTTCAAATAAAAATGAACATTTTTAAGCCAAAAATGGATAAGTTAAATTTTCAGTTATGAACAGTAATGTTTAACTGAAAAAAAAACGAATTTTAAACAAAATATTCCAATCTTTAACCACATAAGAATTTGTGACAGAAAAATTTAATTTTGAACGAAAGATATAACAGTAGACTTTTCAGTTGGGAAGAATTAACTTTCGACGGAAAATATTTGAATTTTTTTATTGGGTTCTATTAATTTAATTCGTATTTTAGCGAAAAGAACAAAAAAAAAGGGGGAACTTTTTTGAAAATAGGAGAAAAAAAGGAACTCTCACCCAGGCGGAAAAATTATGTATAGTTTATATACATAGTGTGAAGTAGTATATATAATATTTATTTGTTTTACACATTTTTTGTATAAAACAAATGAATATTATATATAATACTTCACACTATATAATAAACTATATATAATTTTTCCGCCTGGGTAAAAAAAGGGATAAAGAGGGAATGGGGGAAAGCGTGAGAATTTTATATTTAGATGCTATACTTTTAAAATAAAATCACTAATTTTCATGTTTTTAAGCATTTCAAAAAATTGTTATTTACATTTTTATGTTTTGCATCTATGATTTCTCATTTCCCTTACCAAAGGATCAAGTTCTTTGAATATAAAATTTTTAATATTTATATGTATGTATTCTGAAAATAATAAAATTTTTATACAAAGAAAGATTGTTCATAAGAGAAGATTCCTGAGAACAAAAATTCGAGTGACACAATGCCAGAGATAGGAATCGGGATAATTATTTCAGTAGACCTCTTGTGTACTTTTCTCATCGCTTTCGATTATGCCTCATTATTCAAAAGTCTAGCATAATTAGCTTTTTTATCATTTTCAAACTGAAATGTACATTTGGAGTCTTCCGTAGTTTCTTCACTTTTAAGAGATTTATGTAAGTCTCTAAATTAGAAATTAGATATGCAAAAATAGTACAGAGTGTGAAATTTGGAATTTCACCTTTTAAAGTTTCTACTGGTAATTAGGTAATTTTTTGCAAAGTGGTCAGCCTTGCTTTGTGCGAGTATTTCTCACACTTTCGACAATTTTTTTGCTTATCTGGTGGTCTCGGGTGGATAACGCGTCGTGTTCTCTGAGCACGTTGATCCAGTGACGTGTGTACACGTGAAATAATTTCGTACAATGAGGACTCGAGTTCCGGGTTAAACAAATAGGCTTGGTCAAAACGATGTCACGCATTTCCTCGAAGCGCTTTGGCTCGTTGAGCTTATTCTTGCATTTCTAGTTTATGCCACTGAATTTGCTTCATTGGTCAAATCTCTGCGAAATCCACGCATCAGTGATGCAAATAATAGTTAATTTTCATAAAGAGGCGCTTTTAAATAGGGACTTCGATACAATAGTTCCAAATCCTAATATTAGGTGGACAAAAAACTTCTTTTAAAAATGTGCTCACTTTTCCCTATCAAATTTTTCCTTTTTCCTGATCACTGATATATGAAGGCCAGAGGTCGGATGTAATAAGAGTGAAGATAGTATGGATTTTACCATGGGGTTATCGGTTAGCTTGCGTATTTTTGTGTGATCTATGACATATGATGACTTTGTGAAGCTCTTCGCCTGGGGTGATTGCTGCAGAGATTGATCAGTATAATGGTATAATAAAAATCATAATTCTAATCTCTTAACATTTTCAGACTTTACAGCTCAAAATTCTATCAAAACGGAGGAAATGGGTGAGTTTTCATGAATATAGGGGAACAATAAGGAAATAAGTTCTTTTAAATTAAATTAATGTAGGTATACAAAAATTGTTCGAATTCCTAAGATTTAAACTCGGAATATATATACATTTTTTTTAATAGTTTATTTTCAACCCAAAAAGTCGAATTATCCACAAAAGAATTGAGTTTTTCAGTTAAAAGGGAGAATTTTTACGAAAACAGTTGTCTTTTGTACCCGAGAAGATAAATTATCCACAAAATAGTGAAATTTGTATGCTAAGAAGACAAACGTTTAGAAGATAGTTGAATTTGCAGCAATATAGTTAATTTTCAACTAGGAAAGATGAATTAAAAAAAAATAATAATTTTCTATTGAGAAAGATGAATTTCCAACAAAAACCAATTTTCTATCGAGAAAGACGAATTTTCAACAAATCAGTTGAATTCTCGACCAGAGAAGACAAGTTTAACAAAATAAATAATAATAATCAAATAAAATTATTGAATTCAAGATACAATGATGAATCTTTAGCAAACAAAAAATAAATTTGTATCAAAGACGTTCATCTTTCAACCAACTAGTTGGATTTTCAATAAAAAAGATCAATTTTCAACGAAAAATATAGTACTTGATGTTTAAACAAAAAAAGATTTTAATTTTAAATAAGAAAGTTTGGATTCAACGCAAAAAGAGAAATTTTCAACAAAATAGTTGAACCTTTAACCAAAACTAATTAATTTTTAACCAAAGAGTTGAATTTTTATCAAAAAAATAATCAACTATCAAAAGAGATTTATTTTTAAACTAAAAAGAAGAATTTTCAAGAAAATTAAAATTTTCTACCAATATAAATGTTCTGTCAAAAAAGAACAAATATTTCAATCAAATCACTGAATCTTCAAACCAAAAATGCGAATTCTCTAGAAAACAGTTGAATTTTCAACTCGAAAATATGTATGTTCAACATAATGGAATAGCTGAATATTAGGTTAAAAAAATTAACTGTCAAATAAAAAAGAACGAATTTTCAAGAAAATAGTTAAAACTGCAAACAGTAAAATGATTGTTCGACAAGTTTTTTTTAACTTTCAACCAAAATGATGATTTTTCAGTTGAACTTTTGATTTTTCAATTTTCAAAAAAATTTCAATTTTCATTTGACTTTTCGACCAGAGAAGACAGGTTGAACAAAATAGTTAATTTTTAATCAAGAAACAAAAATTTCCTACCAAAAACGATTAATTTTCTATCCAGAAAGACGATTTCTTAACAAAACAGTTGAATTTTCGACCAAAAATATGGCTTTAACAAAATAGATGCATTTTCAAGAAACTGATTGAATTTTTAACTAAAAAGTCGCATTTTCAAGCCAAAAGGACAAAGCTTTTAGAAGACAGTTCAATTTGATGCTAAAAGAACAAATTTTCTAATAAATAAAATAATTTTCAGAAAAACAGTTATATTTTCAATAAAATAATTGAATTTAAAATACAATGATGAATCTTTAGCAAACAAAAAATAAATTTGTATCAAAGATGTTCATCTTTCAATCAACTAGTTGAATTTTCAATAAAAAAACGTAAATTTTCAACGAAAAATGTAGTACTTGATATTTAAATAATAAAAGATTTTTATTTTACATAAGAAAGTTTAAATTAAAATCAAAAAGAAAAATTTCCAACAAAATAGTTGAATCCTTAACCAAAACTGATTAATTTTTAACCAAAAAGTTGCATTTTTATTTTTTCAAAATCAACTACCAAAAGAGATGAATTTTGAAACTAAAAAGACGAGTTTTCAAGAAAAGTTAATTTTTCTACCAGTATAGATTTTCAGTCAAAAAAGAAAAAACATTTGAATCAAATTATTGAATTTTCAAACCACAAAGGCGAATTCTCTAGAAAATAGTTGAATTTTCAACTCGAAAATATGAATGTTCAACATAATGGAATAGCTAAATATTAGGTTAAAAAATTATCTGTCAAATATAAAAGAACAAATTTTCAAGAAAATAGTTAAAACTGCAAAAAGCAAAATGATTCTTTAACAAGTTTTTAAGAAACTTTCAACCAAAAAAGATGAATTTTCAATACAAAATTCAATATTTGAATTTTCAACAAAAAAAATATGGATTTTTAACAATATAGTTAAATTTTCTACTAAAGAGATGAATTTTTAACTGAAATCATGAAACTTCAACAAAAAAGGTAGTTGAATATGAAACCAAAAAAGATGAATTCTGAACAATAAATGTGATTCATAATTGATATTTCAACCAAAAGAGATTTTAATTTTAAATAAAAAAAAAGTTAATTCATCCAAAGGATACAAATTTTCAACAAAATTGTGAAATCCTCCATCAAAACAAAACAATTTTGAACCAAACAGTTGCAATTTCAACAAACGAACAAAATTTTTATCAAGGTAGGTGAATTTTCAAGAAAAGAATTAAGCTTTTACCGAATAATAGAATTTTTAACCAAACAAGATGAATTAGGAACCAAAAATATAATACGAGACTTTTCAATGAAAAGGAATGAAATTTTGACCAATAATAATTGAATTTTCTTACTGAAATGTATTACTTGAGTTCGCATTCAAACGAAAAAAGAGGACATTTCTCGAAAACAGGGGAAAGAAGAGGAATTCTTTAAAAAAGGGAAAATAGAGGAATAGGGAAAAGAGTGTGAAGTCTGAATTTTGAATATCGATTTTTTTATCAACGAAATAAAACAATTTAAAATGATAAACTTTTGATTTTTTATTCTTGATAGTTACTTAAAGTGTTTCTTACGAAATTTCCCTGACTTCTGCAATTTGTTTTTCAAAATCTCTGACATTTCCATGACTCTCCCTGACCAACAAAATTCCTTGACCTTTCCCTGGTTTGCAGATTTTTCCTGACCTGTGGCCACCCTGGTTATTATTGTTTCAATTTTAATCAATTTTAAAAATTTTCGAGTGAAAATATATTTAGCTTGAAAATTTTCGTCCCGTATCTCGGAAACAATAATATATACAATACTAGTAATTGGACATTTTTTATTCTCAGTCACTCAATATTTTGAAATAATTTTGCATATTTTTAATTTTAAACTTATTACCTTTAATTTCGAATGCATCTTTTATTTTCTTAAAACAAAATCCTTAAGTTTGAAATGTTACAATTTTAAAATGCTCAAGGCTTCCAATTTCAAATGGATTGAATTACAATTTGCAATTTTGAAATCATTTGGTTCACAACACTACAATCTGACATTATTTAAAATAATAAACATTTATTTGAAAATATGGAATGGAAGATTCTTCAAATTTCAATTAATTAGTCATGATTTCCCAAATGTGAAACTAAAATATCTAATTTAAAAATTGAGTTGCATTAGTCAAATCAAATCAATATTGCACAGATTGATATGGACATGGTCGATAATAGGGACACATGGTCGAAAACAGGCAACCTCACTATTCAAACTCGATTTTCAATCATCAGAACTGTTACAAATTGGTATGAAATTAATTTTTTTTTATTTAAATTGAGCAACGTGTCTTATAAATTAACATTTTGTCGAATTTATACCTACGTGCGTTCAAAAGCTCATTATATACGGTGATTCACGCGCTGCCGGATTAGATCTTGTCTGCACGGACAAGTGAAAATCTAACGTCATTTAATGAGTTTTAATTAGGCTTTTAATAAAGTGACGTAGACTTACCCAGGGGCCCTTATCCGGTACATTTCAGGCAAATCATCTTCCCTTCACAGAAAAAACTAGGGTTTCACTTTTGTTTCAGGTCATTTTCTTACAAACTCATTTTGAACTTCAGTTATGTTCACTCTCTTCATCAATGTCAAAACTGAAAAACAATAAAATTGCTTTCAATATTTCTTTGTTCCAAATTAAACCTTTCTTTCTCTGTTGAGAATTATTTCCTAGCGCAAAAAAATTCCACAAAACCCAAATCGAATAATACTTCCGTGAGCATTCTCATTGTCAGATAAGATAAACCTAAGTTTAATACCTAAATAGATAATTCTACTGATTCATACGCTCTAAAAAAAAATGTGCGTGTCATATGAAATAATATTAGGCGTATAAAGATATTTTTTACAGTTGTAATATTAATTGAATTTCTATCCTTTCATATTTAAAAATATTGTTTCATGATCTAATTATTGCTACATGATCTGGTTACTGAATTGTAGATTTGATTTCTACTGCACTGGGTATTGTGGAACTCAAGAGCAGTTTTAGAATTAAAGTGTTTGCTTAAGTTAACTAGAATGATTTGTGAAGCCGTTATTTTTTAGTACGGCAATTAATTAGTAACTAGTGTTTTTATGTAAGGCATAGGAGAGATGATAGATTATTCAGATTCGAGTAAAAGAAGTTTATTCTCATTAACGCGAGTCTTAAGAAGATAATGAAATCCATTAGTATAAAGTAATTTAATTATAGAAGGTACATTTTTTTATAAAACGTTGATTTATATATCAGATAATTTTAATTACAAAAGTGAAACTATTTCTGACGCACAAGTTTTTCGTTTCTATATGTTTTTGGGTGGGCAGAAAAAAAATCCAAAATGATTAGATTGATATCATTGAAATGTTTCTTTGAAGTATCATGGACAAATTTGGAAAAAGTGTCAAAAAGTATTATTATTTTTCATTTGTTTCGTTATATTAATTACATTATAATTTTTTAAATTAAACTATTTTATTGAAAATTTAGCTTTATTGATTGAAAATTAATGTTTTTAGGTTTAAAAGTCAACTGTTTTCTAAACTATTCGACTTCTTCGAGTTTAGATAATTTTTTTTTAAAGAATTTGTTCCCTTGTTATTTCCCTATTTTAGTAAAAAATCACCCTATTGTTCAGTAATTTCAAGTTTAAAATATTCAAAATGTATCTTCCTGAATTAAAAAAACTAATCTAAATTATAAACTTCTCTCATTTGAAAATAATCCAAGTTGACAAGCTTAACTTTTAAAAAAGAAATGTTTTAAAGTCAGATTCAGAATCTGTCAACCTCAATAACTGTTGTCAAAATATGGTTTTAACATTAAAGTTTATTTTGATTGTGCAAAGAGTGTCTTAAACTAATATGACTTATGTACTCTATATTCCTATAAAAGTATTATTTCAGTAATTCAGTATCCGATACTGCTTTCTTTCATTATCTTCAAAAATAATGCGAGTTTTTTAAGCCCCTAAATCGATCCGAGTCCTGTATACTGATTTTTCCACTTTTCTACCATTTTCTATCTTTTCTATACAATTTTCTTCATATTCGTGGCACTTATTTATGCAACTGCGGAGAAAATATGCATCAATATTTGCATTTTGGCTAGCGGAGAGAAAGGGTGGAATATGGTAGACGAATGAATATCGTCGAATTGATTTGAGGTCGTATTGTATGAGATGTTTATGCAGAATAGGGTGAGGGGATTGAACGAAAATATCCAGAATACAAGAGTAGAAAAGGAAAATTCACCCACGCATATCTTCCGAACAATATTCCCTTCTGTTGTGTTTCCAACTCTGAATATAGTTGTTTATGACAGAGAAAATTTGTCAAGCAAAAATCGTCTGTCATCGCAGAAAAAATAGTGACAGCAGAGAGAGGGTGGAAAAAATAAACCAGAATGGAATATTTATGCTAATATATATGGCCAAACTAATATGCACTGAAAGTCAACATTAATAATTAATTTTTTCGAAAAAAAAAACATCTTTTTACCCCCGAAATAGGGATGAACGTTATAGACTCTTAATTTTAAGCAGTTAAAAGTGACTGATTCTAAGTCCATTTTGACTGATTCAAATGATGCGTATGCGACGACTGAGAAAGCAGTCGACGTGGACTTTTTAAATCAGTCAATTTGAATTATTGATGAAATCGGTCATCCTTAATTATCCATTCTGTTTAATTTTCATCCTAAAAAATTCAATTTTCAAGCAAACAGATGAATTTTCAACTTAAAAGAGGAATCACTAACCAAAAGAATGAATTTTCAATCAAGCAATTGAACTTTAAACCAAGTACATAGATGACTTAAATAAAAACTTTACGTCAAAAAGATTATTTTTGTACCAGAAAAGACGATATTTGATCAAAATAAATGAATTTTCAACCAACAAGTTGAATTTTCAACTAAAAAAAAGATTCATTTTAAACTGAACAAAAAACGGATTTTCCACCAATTAGATCAATTTTCCATGAAACAGATTAATTTTCAACTCAAGTGATGAATCATTACATAAAAGAATGAATTTTTAAGCAAGGAGTTCAACTTTCAACCAAGTAGTTGAATTTTCAAACAAAATGAATAAATAACCATTTTCCGTTAAAAATATTAATTTTCAAGTAAAAAGACGAATTTTCAACAAAATACATAAATTTTGAAACAAATACTAGAATTTGTAACTGAAAAAGATCATTTTTTAACCAAAAGTAGAATAGCTGAATTTTCACTTTAATACAGTCAATTTTAAACGAACAAAGAACATGAATTTTCAACAAAATATTTTTTAAGAATTGAGAATTCATCTTTTTTTTCATTGAAAATTATACTACTTAGTTCAACTACTTTGTTATAAATTCATTTTTTTATGAAGATTCATGATTTTACTTGAAAATTTATCTCTTTAGTTGACAATTTTGTTAATTGAAAACTTAACTATTCCTTTTATAGTTGGAATGTCATATGTTTCGTTGAAGATTTAACTTTTTGGTTGAAGATTCATTTATTTTTATGTCTTTTTTTAGTGCAAAATTAATCTTCTTGGCGGAAAATTATTTTTCTTCAAATCCAACTACTTGGTAGATAGCTTAACTGGTTTGTTAAAAATCCATTCAGTTTGTTAATGATTTATCATTTTAGTTCAAAATCCGCCTGATTGATTGAAAATTTAACTACTTTATTTATAAATGTTTGTTTTTGTTGTTGTGAAAAGCATTTTTTTTTAGTTTAAAATTCACCTTTTTTTGGTTGAAAATTAATCTTCTTGGCGAAAAATTTATTTAAAAAAAAAATTGAACTGCTTGGTTATAAGTTGAACTACTTTGTTATAAGTTGAACTACTTTGCTAAAAAATAATTCTTTTTGTTAATGATTCATCATTTTAGTTGAAAATTCATCTGTTTTATTAAAAATTTAACTATGTTGTTTGAAAATCATTTTTTTTTAAATGCAATTTTATTGAGCTTAAAATTAATCTTTTTTTGGTTTGAAAATTAATCTTCTTGGCGGAAAATTTATTTGAAAAAATTAAACTATTCGGATGAAAGTTGAACAGTTTTGTTAAAAATTCATTCTATTTGTTAATTTTTGTTAAATTTGAACTATTTTCTTTAAAAATCCTTTTTTTAAAGCAATTTTTTTAGTTTGAAATTCAACTTCTTTTGTTGAATATTAATTTTATTGGTTGAAAATTAATCTTTCTTTGTTAAAAATTCAACTCCTTGGTTGAAAGTGGAACTACATTGTTAAAAATTTATTTTCTTTCTTAATGATTTATTATTTTAGTTGTCAATCTATCTGCTTGGTTTAAAATTTAACCATCTTTTCAATATTTTTTTTAAAGCAATTTTTGGTAATGATTGATCATGTTCGTTAAAAATTCATATGTTTTATTGAAAATTCAACTATTTTGTTTGGAAATCATTGCTTTTAAATCAATTTTATTTATTTTAGAAGTAAACTTTTTTTTGGTTTGAAAATTAATCTTCTTGGCGCAAAATTCATTAAAAAAAATGTAACTATTTGGTTGAAAGTTGAACAGTTTTGTTAAAACTTCATTCTTTCTGTTAATGATTAATCATTTTCTTCAAAGATTCATCTCTTTGGTTGAAATTTTAACTATTTTGTTTAAAAATCCTTTTTTTTTAAGCAATTTTTTTAGTTTGAAATCCAACTTTTTTTGTTGAATATTAATTTTATTGGTTGAAAATTCATCTTCATTGGTAAAAAATGCAACTACTTGATTGAAAGTTGAACTACATTGTTAAAAATTTATTTTCTTTTTTAATGATTTATTATTTTAGTTGTCAATTTATCTGTTTGATTTAAAACTAACCATATTTTCAATATTTGTTTAAAGCAATTTTTGTTTAGTTCAAAATTTAAATCTTTTTGATTGAAATATAATCTTCTTGTTAAAATATTCATATTTTTTGGTTGGTACTTGAACGTGCTTCATTCAAAATCCTTTTTTGTTGTTAAAGATTAATCATTCAAATTGAAGATTCATCTCTTTTTTTTGAAAAATACCTATTTTGTTGAAACTTAGTTTTTCTCTTGAAAATTAATTTTTTCATTGGAAATTTGACTATTGTTTGTTTTGGTTGAAAATTGACCTTTTTAGATAAAAATTCAACGGATTGGATAATTCAAAATGACTGATTTCACCAGTGAGTCAAATTGATTGATTTATAAAGTCACTCTGAATCTTTCCCAATTACTGGGAAAACTTTGATTTCACAAAGTATGGTGATTGTGATAAATTTTTAATCAGTCGAATTTTTTGCATCGTTAATGTTTCTGGTGAGATACTAACTTGTTATTAACTTTTTAGTTCATTCTGATTAAATTTAAAATAATAGCAATAAAAATATTTGGGTAATTTTTTCGATTTTAAATCATGGGTGTCAAATATTATGAATACGGCCCTGTTAATTTATGTATAGGGATCCCGCCAATTCAAATGTCGCTCTCGTAAAGTCGTAATTTATTCCACTCTGATTTCGCGTTATGTCGCAAGTTGCAACTCTCAAACGGACTCTCACGCGTACACCACTTTTTTTTCTTGACTCTAGGACGTGTAACGTTCAGTAATTGGCTTCGGATCAATCCTTTCCTATTCTAATATTTACTATCGAATCTTTCAAGGATTGTTTTAACGTTTTTTGTAATTTAATTATTTCCTCCTTTGTTATATTCTCAAACCACTTTCGCCTGTCATTACAATCATTGATTTTCAGACCACAATTATAATTTATAAATCTGTTTCGTGAATATGATTAGAGGTAGAGTATGGCTTTTACTATGGAATTTTCGGTCAGTTTGCGTATTTTTGTGTAATCTATGACACATGATGACTTTGTGAAGCTCTTCACCTGAGGTGATTGCTAGAGAGATTAATCGGCTACCTGCGTTGACTTTTAATCCCAAAAAGATGAAGTTTCAACCAAATAGTTGAATTTTTAATAAACTCATTGAATTTTTAACCAAATATTAAATTTTGCAAGCCAGAAAAACAAATGTTCAGAAAGTTGAATTTTCAACCAAAAAGTTATTTTTCAGCCAAGCAATCAATTTTTGAGCAAAAAAAGATGGCTTCAACAAAATAGTTGAGTTTTTAAAAAACTAATTGAATTTTCAACAAAATAATTGAATTTTCAATCCAAAAGTGTTAGGCTTTCGAGATAAAAAGTCGAATGTTTCCCAAAGAATTTAACTTTTGAACGCAAAAAGATCAAGTACCAACCAAATAGCTTAATTTTCAATTAAAAAAAAAAAAAATTAATTTTCAAACAAAGAGCTGATTTTTCAACCAATTTGTCAAATTTTCAAGTCAAAAAGACGAATTTTTTAGAAGATAGTTGAATTTCATTCCATAAGGACGAATTTTATTTTCGATACAGAAAATATGAATGCTGAATCCAAAAAGATGAATTTTTAACAAAAGGGTTGAGTTTTCAAGCTAAAAAGTCGAATATTTCCGAAAATAGTTGACTTTTGAACCCAAAAAGATGAACTATCGATGAATTAGTTGAATTTTAGATATAAAAATTTATTTTTAACCAAACAGGTAAATTTTTAACAAAACAATTAAATTTTCAAACAAATAGTTTAATTTTCAACAAAATAATTGAATTTTCAATTAAAATGATGAATCTTCAGCTAAGAAAAATGAATTTTCAACCAAAAAGTTCCACTTTCAATCAACTAGTTGAATTTTGATGAAAAAGAGATTAATTCTCAACCAAAAATGTACATTTTTGATATTTCATCCAAAAGCGATTTTTACTTTCAATAACAAAATTTTAATTTAATAGTGAAATCCTCAACCAAAACAGATTAATTCTTAAACAGAAAAGTTGATTTTTCACCAAACAGTTGAATTTCGTAAGAAAATAATACAATTTTTAACCCAAAAAGACGAATTTTTTACGAAACATTTCAATTTATGAACTAAAAAGAGGAATTTTCTACAAAGAATTTGAATTTTAAACCAAAGAGAAAATAGTAAAATTTCAAGTTAGAAAATTGACTTTCAACAACAAAAGAAACGAATTTTCGAAAAAAATAGGTAGATCTTTAACCAGAGAGATGGATCTTCAGTTAATAAAATGAATGTTTAACAAAGTAATATTTTTAAACAAATTTTTAGAATTTTCAACTAAAAACAATCAATTTTCAACCAGTAATGGGATAGCTAAATTTGATATTAAAAAAATTAATTTTCAACCAAAAAAAAAACGAAGTTTCAAAAATATTGTTAAGTCTTCAATCCAGTAAAATGAATGTTTATCTAAGTTGTTCAACTTTTAACAAAAAAAGATCTTAATGCAAAATTCAATAGTTGAATCTTCAATAATTTTCATTTCGTCAAGCATTTAAAAAAAAGTATTATTCACATTTTTATTTTTCATGTTGTCACGTAGTTTTTGAACGGCCTGAACTACCATTCCAGATATGAAGCTTTCGAGATTACATTTTTGTGAAATTGTAACGGGGCCTACTCCTCATTAATTTTCCTGGATG
Source organism: Andricus grossulariae (assembly GCA_011634705.1). Taxonomy (NCBI): domain Eukaryota; kingdom Metazoa; phylum Arthropoda; class Insecta; order Hymenoptera; family Cynipidae; genus Andricus; species Andricus grossulariae. Next base: position 43,169,386 of record JAABKJ010000755.1, on the reverse strand, counting down.
ATTAATTTTACTGAGAATATCTGGTATTATAGGAGCCAAGTGCAATTTGCATCCGTTGGCTATTTTAATTTCGTTTTCAGGCCGTAGGAATCTGAGATGAAAATGTGCACGATCGCATAGTATACTTAGTTCAAAACACAAGGATTTTGCTTATTAGGCACCATTGCGTCTCGAGATTAGCATTCTTGAATCGTAACTCGAAAAGAATTTCTTGATGATTAAATAAGGAAATATGCAGATTTTACTCTTTGTACAGGAAAACCTCCGTATTAGAACCGTAAAAAGGAATTTACACTCTAAATTCAAATCAGTCAAAATTTGACTGATCACATCAGTCGTGCATGCTTTGACTGATCACATCAGTCATGCATGCTTTGACTGAAAATTCAAAAAACGTCTACTGACAAAACAGTCGTTTGAACAGATGAATTAGTAAATATTGTTGACTAAATCAATCAGTTAATGGAAGTGACTGATTTTTCTGCAATATTAAAGTAGCAAAATTATTTGTCAATTAAAATTCCTAATTAAATTCCTGCATTTTAATCAATAATCTTAATTAAGCATGAATTACTGATTATTACATTGAAAGTTACGGATTAAATCAATCAAAGTGACTGATTCAGTTAGTGAAAGTTACTGATTGTTTTATTCAAAATTACTTTGGTTAGGATATTCAAAATTATTAATTCGAGCAGTGGACGTTACTGATTAGATCAATTTGTTTTTAATTTGTAGAAATTAAATCTTCATGATTCAGAATTCATTTTTTCGGTTGAATTCGACTGCTTCAGATTTAAATTAAAAATATTTTCAGACTTAAATATCAACTATTACATTTTTTAAGAATTGATATTTTCTTATTAAAAATTAAACTACTTGCTTCAAAGTTAGACTAACTTTTAAAAAAATAATTATTTCGGGTAATGTTTTATCGTTTTAGTTGAAAATTCATCTATTTGGTTGAAAATTTAACTATTTTATTCAAAATTCGCTTTTTTTTGTTGAAACTTAATTTCACTAATTGAAAATTAAATTATTCAATTTTTTGTCGAAAATTTATCTTTTTTAGATAAAAATGCAACTATTTGATTAAGGATTCTGCTATTGCATTAATAATTTATCTTCCTTGGTTGAAAATTCAACTACATACTTGTTTAAAAGTTGAACAACATTGTTAAAAATTCAGCTTTTCCTTATTTGTAATTCATCGTTTTAATTAAAAACTTATTTCTGTCGTTAATCGTTTAACTATTTTGTTGCATTTTTTTTTAATTAATATTTTTAACTGAAAATTTATCTATTCCATTATTGGTTAACATTTTTTTTAGGCGAAAATTCAACTTTTTGGTTAAATTCTGCTGTTTATCATTTAAAATTTAAATCTTTTTGGTTGAAATATGAAGTATTAGGTTTTTTTTTTTGAGAAATATTATCTATTCTATTGAACATCTTACTATTTGCTTGAAAAACTTTGTTACATATTTATTTTTTTGGTTGAAGATTCATGATATTACTTAAAAATTCATCTCTTTGGTTGACAATTTAATTAAAAACAAAATTCAGTTTTTTTTTATAAGTGAAAATTAATATTATTAATTTAACTAGGGTAAGTTAAAAGTTAAACTTCTTAATTAAAAATTCATTATTTTGGTTCATGATTAATTATTTAAATTGGAAATTCATCGCTTTGCTTGAAAATTAATCTTTTTTATTTGAAAATTCTAAATTTTTTGTTGAAAATTCAGGTCATTTCTTGAAAATGTGTCTCTCTAGTGGAATATTAATATATTTTTGTTGAAAATTCATCTTTTTGGTGGAATATTGATCTTCTTAAGTTAAAAAATCAACTTTTTAGTTAAAAATTCATATATGTTCTTGAAATTTTTTTTTTTTTTTGATAGAATATTAATCTTCTTGGAGGAAAATTCATTTTTTTTAATTCACCTACTTGGTTGAGAGTTAAAATTCTTTGTTAATAATAGATTCTTTTTGTTAATAATTTATCATTTCAGTAGAAGATTCATCTGTTTGGTTAAAAATTTAACTACTTTGTTTAAAATTTATTTTTTGGGTTGAAAATTCATGATATTACTTGAAAATTCATCTCTTTGGTTGAAAATTTATTTAAAAACAAAATTCAATTGTTTTTTTACAGATGAAAATAAATATTAATAATTCAACTATGGTAAGTTGAACTGCTTTAATATAAAATTCATTATTTTGGTTAATGATTTATTATTTAAATTGGAAATTCATCTCTTTGGTGGAAAATTAATCTTTTTTAGTTGAAAATTCATCTTTCTGATCTGAAAATCCACGTAATTTTCTGAAAATTCATCTTTCTTGGTAGAATATTGATACTCTGAACGTAAAATAATTTTTTTTTTTTTAATTCAACTACGTGGTAGAAAGTTGAACTGCTTTGTTAAAACTTAATTCTTTTTGTTAATGATTCATCATGTTAATTAAAAATTCATCTGTTTGGTTGAATATTAATCTTCTATAGTTGAAAAATCCATTTTTTAGTTAAAAATTCATGTAAGTTTGGAACATTTTTTTTATAGAATATTAATTTTCTTGGAGGAAAATTCATTTTTTTAAATTCACCTAATTGGTTGAGAGTTAAAATTCTTTGTTGATACTAGATTGTTTTCGTTAATAACTTATCATTTCAGTAGAAAATTCATCTGTTTAGTTAAAAATTTGACTACTTTGTTTACAAATTTTTTTTTTCAAACATTTGTTTCCAGTTGAAGAATTAACTTTTTTTGGTTCAATAATAATCTTCTTTCTGTTAAAATTTATCTTTTTTGTTTGAAAATTCAACTATTTGCTTGAAAGTTGAACTGCTTTATTTAAAAATCATCTTTTCGTGTAAAGGTTCATCATTTGAGTTTAAGATTCATCTGTTTTGTTAAAAATTTAACTATTTTGTTGAAAATTAGTATTTTGTATTGTTTTTGAAAATTAACCTTTTTTGTGAAAATTCAACAGATTGGATAATTTAAAATGACTTATTTCGTCAGTAAGTCAAATTGACTGATTTAATAAGTCACTTTTGACTGATCTAAAAAGTGACTTTTGACTTATTTTTCAGTCCTCCTTTGTCCTCCTCTGAATTATTTAAATCAGTCAAATTTGGGTCGTAATCATTCACTTTTGACTGATTCAAATTTAGAGTGTAGTGAGAGAATTTTTGTTATATTTCCATCTTGTTTATAGATTTAGGAAATAAATAATAAAGTTAATCAGTGATTCTTTTTTATCTCGAAATTTATGTGCATAGGAAATGTGAAATTGCTACCATTGACTTCTTTGCGTACGTAACTCTTTATTTCGACCAATTTAGCTTTTTTGTTGAGGCGGTAACCGTTGACTTTACTACCGAGACCTCATCTCGAATTTCTATCTTGCTCTTGCTTGCTCTCTCCTTCTCCCATTACTTACCTTCCAGAGTAATTCTTCTCCTTCTTTTTCTCTCTCTTTTTTTATTTATTGTTTTTCTCTCTTCCTCACTCGGCCTTTCTCTTTCTCGCCAAAGCGCATATATTAAATCTCATCTTCCATCCTACACCCTCTCACAACACAAAGTGACTCATGTTTGCGGCTTCCGTAAAGTCTAGACGCAGAAAAGAATATGGATCCATATTTCCGATTAATTAGGAGAAAGAAAGTTACAAAATTACTCGACGAGTAATTTTAATTATGCTGAATATTAATAAATTATTAAAAATTATTGAAAAAATCGCCAATAAATCCAATTATCCAATAATCCAAATCCAAAGAAATCAACTATTGGTAAATCGTTATATCAAAACAAAATGTAATTCGTTTAATTGTGAGGAAGATTTTTTATTGCCATTAGGGCCTATAATTTTCATTTTGTGCTCTGTTTTTAATAAGATTTTTTTTTGTATTAAAAAAATTAATTTTTCTCAATCAAGAAAGCTAACGTGTTAAATCCCGAACTGACTCATCAGTAGTTTCTATGTTTCTTTAAATCAAAATTTAGACAAAAGTAGACAAAGATTAGTGATTAATTAATAACATTAATTAAATTAATATCTGCTTTTATACTAATAATGAAACTCTATCCCATTTTTTCCGATTAAAAAAAATCTTTAGGGGTCATTTTATCACTTTAATTTTCGTCAAATCATATATTTTTGTATATTTCTGGGCAAAAGAATTCGTCTTGACCTTTAAATATTAAAAAAAAAATCTAAAACAAATAGGGTATTAGAGATTTTTTAAATTAAATCTAGCGATATTTATGGCGCGCTCTACGCGCGCATGCATTTGTTTAATTTGAAAGGAAAAATAATTTTCGACAGAAAATAAAAAATTTCGAAAAACTAATAATTTTTTCAGTTTTTTTCGTAAGGTTATATGAATATAATTTTACTAAAATTCAAAAAGATTATCGAAGATTTCAGATATGTCAAATCCAAATTTAAACAGAAAAGTTAATTTTCAATCAAGTAGTTACGTTTTTAACCGAAAAAGATAAATTCTCAACAAAAAATGAAATATATATATGATATTTCAACCAGAAGAGATTTTTATTTTAAATTAAAAATAGTTGAATTCGTCCAAACAAGACGAATTTTCAACAAAATAGTTGAATTCTCAATCAAAGTTGATTAATTTCCAACCAGTTCAATTTTTGAACAAAACGATGAAATTTTTACAATAAGAGACGATTTTTCTACCAAGCAGATTAATTTTTTAACCAACAAATATGAATTTTCAACAAAAAAGTTCCTTTTCAACCAAACAGTTGAATTTTTCACCAAAAAGATTAATTTTTTTTTACGAAGAAGATTGATTTTTACCAAGATAGGCGAATATTCAAGGAACTAGTTACATTTTCTACCAAAGAGATGAATTTTCAACCCAAAAAGATTAATTCTTCACGGGAAATGTAATAGTTGATAATTAAGTCAAAAAATTTAATATCAACTAAAAAACAGTGGAATTCATCGAAAAGAGATTTTTTTTAACAAAATGTTTGAATACTTAACCAAAGAAATTAATTTTTAACCAAAAATTTTAATTTTCTGCCAGGAAAGACGGATTTTCAAGAAAATATTTACATTTTCAATCAAAGAGATAAATTTGTAACTAAAATGATAAATCTTCAAAGAAACGAGTAAATTTTTAACCAAGAAGTTTAATTTTCAACTAAGAAGTTAAATTTTTAAGCAAAAAAGATGAATTCTGAAAGAAATTCCAAACTATTTTATAAATTTTTAGAAATCTTTCAAAGTCTTGAAATATTTGTAACTTCTTCAAAACTTCTAAAATTTAGAAATATCTTTTTAACTGACTCGAATTATTTCTAAACTTTTGAAAAAGTTTTTAAATTAAAAAATTGCCGTAAAATCTTCCAGATTTTTTTCGACATTTTTCGAAATCTTTAGAAATCCCTTAAAATGTATTTAAAAATTTATTTGTCAAAATAAAATAAAATTTGAAATTTACTCAGGAATCTTAAAAATACTTTTTTATTCTCTTGAAACCTTTCAGAGTTGTGAAAACTCTTCTAAATCTTCTGTTCCAAATCTTTATGATTCTACATTTTGTTTGCAAGTTTTTAATATCCTTTTAAGTTTCAAGTGCAAAATTGTTGTTAACTTTCTCGAATTTTTTCTAAAATTTGGAAATCTTGCAAAGTTAAAGAATTGTGCTTTAAAATCTTTTACATTCCTTTTTTAAGTTTTAGGAAATCATTTGTAATGTTTTCGAATAACTTTTTATTTTCTCTTAAAATTCAATTATACAAATTAAAAAGTATTTGATCTTTTCCCAGGTATCTTAAGAAAAATTTCTTATTTTCTCGAAACGTTTGGAAATTCTTAAGAAGCTTCTTTTTTAAATCTTTAAAATTCTACATATTGTTTGAAATTTTTTGAAATCTTCACGCAAGGTTTAAATTATTTTCGAATCTTTTACTAATTTCTAAAACTTCTAAATATCTTTTGAAATAATTAAGTTTTTCTAAAACGAATTTAAATTTTGGAAACATTTTTTGGTACCAATACCGGCAATTTTTAGGTTGGGGTAGCAACATGTTAAGAACATAAATATTTCGAAATATTAAAAAATCATTAAAAAATAAAGTTTTCTCTGCTATAAATAATGTTTTGAAACATGAAAATAAATTTGATCATGAAACCTAATTACTTATTTGGAAATTTGTATTTGCAAAAATGATCTTGGAGAAAATTCTTAATCTTTATCAATAGATAAACGAACTGTATGTGGGATCTCGTGACTACAACTTTTTTAGAAACGGATTTAGAAATATTGTACTCTATTAAATTAATTTGTTTTTTTAAATAACTATAATACTTTAAAAATATTCAATCTGCAATCTCAGTGCTTCAAAGTTGGAATTTTTCACTTTATACGACTTTTAATGAAATATTCTTTAATTTGAAACATGTACAATAAAACTTTTTCATTGTATTTATGATAAATCAAAACATTTTCTTAAACTTTACATTTAAAGAAGTGTAATTTGACAAGATTCTGTTTAAAGATTTCGAAATTTTTACTATTTAACCAATTCTTGAATTTTTCACGTATCCTCATAATTTAATTAATTCACGTTGTATTTCACAATTCCATTAAAAGATCGAAAAATGATTTCACTGATTGTGTCGTTCAGGTCTGCCCAGCAAGGGCAATACCACGAATTTTCTTCGAGACGACTCAAATCGCAGATGTGTAGTTTCCACCTCCACTCCCCCTTCTGCTTCACGAGAGTAACCAACCGAACGCTCTTAAATGAGCATATAGAAGTGGAGGGGGAAATGCACCATCTGGACTTTGAGAGTTTGAGTAAATTTCTCCCCGCTGGACAGGCCTGGTGTAGTTACTGCCTTTTTTCCATAGAACGGCAGAGTCCTGACCATCGAAGAAATCTTGGTAACAGATTCCGAGTTAGACCGACCGACTTATTAAGCGAAAGTCACTCGCGACAGGATTAATGAATCGTAAAAGCCAAGATCTCTTGACTCTCTTTTGCGGCACCCGAGTGTAAGCGTCCTGCATTTATATTGCTGCTTATTGTCTTCCTTTATGTCGCGTACCTAGCTGCCTACTCGCTCAAGTGATAGGCCAGAACCACTAGACCATAGAACAACCAAGAATTATTGCATCGTCCCACCAGAGATGTATTATAAATTACTATCATTTAAAAATCATCAGAAAACGGACCTGATTCTCGTTTCATTCTAGGAAAGCCAATAAATGTGAAAACGCTTGTTCAGAATCCATAGAGAAAATCAAGACAGAAAACCTATTCTGCTTTCTAGAATTGACACTATTTTATTATTGTCCCCTGGATTTTAAATTAGTCAGAAGATGATATAAATAACGAGGTTATTTCCTGAAGAAAATTATTATTTTGGTTCTAGACAGTAAAAATCTGTGCTTAAAAAAGTCACGAACTAGGTCTCGTGTACGCGAAAAATTCGCTTGCAGGTGGCCCGCACACATGCTTGCACATATGTCGCGCGTGCGTAGATTGTGTGGTTTGAGTTGTTGTTTGGCCACGACGGCTGTGCGTGCTTACGCACTCTCTGGCGAGTCAGCAGTCTTTCCAGGGTTCAAATCCGCAGAGTTGCGAATTTCTAAATTATATAAATTAAATCGCACAAATAAAATTTGTAATTTTATATTCCAGTCGGTAATTTTTATGAAATGTTCGTTGAAAATTCAAACTGTTAGTAAAAAGATACGAAATTGGTCCACACATTTCTCATAGAAATGAAATGCAATATTTTATGGACAAATATTTTCCGTGTACTGTCCATTAAAGAAAAAAGATATATTCAGACCGTTATTAAATCGTTTAATTATCAATTTAAAAAAAAAAAAAAAAAAAAAAAAAAAAAAAAAACAACAAAGCTCAAATCAGAAGTGACCAAACGCAACATTTCAAATTATCTAATGAATGATTTAAAATATCATACACGTTTTTCAACAATTCAAGTTTTTCTTTTTTTTTTGCGTTTCTTTTGACCGCAAATTGCCCTTATTTCACATAAATCATTAAATTTTAAAGGTTCCTTATTTTTTTTGAACAATTTTAGGTTACTCGTTTTACATTAAAACCTGGCATATAAAAAGCTGGTGTATTGCAAACAATATTTGTAATTGTTATGCAGTTAAGTTTATTGTATTGAGATTTGTTTACATAATCGGTTCTTTCAAACAAAAATCATGACTTTTCGCAGAAGATTTACCATTTTTCGTTGGGAATTTCAAAGAATATTTATAATTTTTCAACAACTTAAGGTTATGTTAGTGTTATCTACCTGAAATATTAGTATTTTAAAACAAAAATCAGTAGATTGAAACCCTATGATTTTTGTTTTGAAATAATAAAATTTACAAGCTTCAACAATTTTGTATCGTGATAGTGTTTTTCGTCGGAAATTGAAATTTGTATTAAAAAATAATTACATTTCAAAGAAGGTTCACAATTTTCTATAATTTTTGGGTACTTTGGCATTTTTAATGGAAAATGTGTATTTTCAAACAAAAATCATTATAATTTGAAGAACATTTAGAATCTTTCAACAATTTTAAACTATGTTAGTCTTAATTGTCGGAGACTGGTATCTTTAATTTTAAATTATTTCTATTTCACGAATTTTAAAGAAAATTCACACCTTTTTTATGAGTTTAGGTTATGTTGGTGATTTATACCGCAAATCGGTATTTTTAGTAAGAAACTACTAGATCTTAAAGAAGATACCAATCTTTTGTACAATTTTTGTCTGCATTTTATACCAAGAATCGGTACGTTTAATAAAAAATAATCGGATTTGAAAGAAGATTAATAATTTTTTAACAATTTAAGGTTATGCTCGTGTTTTTCACCAATTACGATTTTGGTACAATTTTAGGTCATTTTTATATTTTTTGCGGGGAATCGGTTATTTTGAACAAGAAACATTAGGTCTAAAAGATGTTTTACAATTTCAAAGAATGGATGTGTGTTAATTTATATATTGAGAAATTTTAACGATTTTAACCAGAAGTCGGTTATTTTAAACAAGCATATTTGACTTCAAAAATTAAACTTAATATTTTAAACAACTTGAGGTTATGTTAGTGTTTGACGTCGGAAATTGGTATTTTGAAACGAAAATGCAGCGGTTTGATTGTGCGTATATAACTATATACTGTACAAAAATATTATATATTAATTCTAAAGTTAACATATAAATTTTCGTCAATTATCCAAAATATTTTCCCTTTCAATTATTTATGATGATAGATACTATGAAATAAAAAATAAATAAAAAATTTATTCATCTCGTACCGAATGACACTTCTCATAAAAAACACCATGAGTTTGACGAATCGAAGGAACTGATGAAAAATAGTGAAATAAATTTAAGTTCTTAAACAATGATAATCTGTCATCGGACAAAATTTTCATTGTCATGTCAAACAAATTTTTTTCAATCTTACATTTCAAAAATAGGAAGTGGTAAAAAGGCTTCAGGGTCCAACATTTAGAGTTAAATGTTTAAAAATAGAAACTAAGGAACAATTGATTGTTAGTGATAACAAAGTCTCTATAAACTATGAACAAAGAAGTCTCATTACCAGCTGATCGCTTGTTCGCATATTATTTCTCGGCACGAGAACAAGAGCAGAACGTTCACGTCCAATCGCCGAAAGGTGTATACCAGTGCTCCAATGATGGGCCGGTGTACTGCGCATGCGTTAAGCTATTTTTCGCGCATGCGCAGTACTGATATGGGCCCTCGTTGAGAGCACTGGTGTATACTGTATCATAACCTGTGATCAAAGATGAAGTTTAAATGACAGAACTTAGCTTAATAACAAAGTATCGCTCTTGTTTTTGACGGGTCATCGATTCCTCGTTAAAGAACGAACATTCAAATCACTCCAATAAGAAACCTATCCGCGGGCGGTCGTCCGATCTCCGAATCGGAACGAGTGGCCGATTTCTGCCCGCTCGCGGCCGATCAGATGTACCGCTGTAATTATCAACAAACAATGGCTGTCCAACGCCAGACGCGTACGATATCGTAAATTAATCGATTACACTCGCGGCCCCGCAGAAAACGTCGACCGGTTGTTAATCATCGATGCGTCTCCGTATATTTATTCTCTCTCTTTCTCTCTCTCTGTCTCGCTCTCTCACTCTTGGTAACGATACCTACTCTTCTTCATTTCTCCATAGCGAGCTGCCTATGAACCGCCTTAAGGATATTCAGCGTGGCTCTAACTACCTTCGTAAATACGGCACAGTCCAGACAAGCCATCGTTATCGAGTGTTTTACTGTTTATTAATTTCCTGAGATGATAGATCAGTCATACGATATTCCGCGACGTTTATTACCTGGGAATATTTACTAAATTGTTTTCAAAGTATTTCACTTACCTCCTCTCATAGCATGGAATTTAACCTTTAGTATGGACGTGATTTCAGTTTTGCACTAACATGGACCTGTGGTCTCACCTCGGGTCTCGCAGACCCCACTGTATATATTTATACATAATTAAATGAGGAAAGAATTTTTTGTTTTCTGATTGATACAAGTATATGATTGGAGATTGGAATAAGTATGGAATTAATAAATGTTATCAAGTTCTATTAATAATAATCTATTACACCATTGGGGGGAGCGACCCATATATAAGAAGCATGGTGCGGTCTGAGTGACTGCACGTCCATGCGTCTATGCTAATTTGTCACCAAGCTTAAGGTGGTTTGTGTGTGTCATCTTGCCACACGTTATGCACCTACCTCGGAAAAAACACAACTAAACCTAAAGCTCCTAATAACAGCAGCCTCGAAGAAGGCTAGGGGGAGGAAGGGGGGGGGCTCACATATCAGAAGCATGGTGCGGTCTGTGTGACCGCACGTCCGTCTGTGCGACCGCACGTCCATTTTTAAAAGTGAAAAATAAATTTTTGTCTCTTTATGAGCCGGAAAGGAGGTAGTTCGAAAGGTAGGAAATCCTGGAAATCAGGGAAAAGTGAACGACTTTTATTGATCAGTGAAAGTCAGGGATTTTGAAAAAAAAATCTTTCAAATTGAAGGGAGTTTCTATATGAGGCACTTTAAATAACTGCTCAGGATAATAAATTTGATATTTTCAATTTTTAATTTAAAATTGTTTTATTCCGTTTATAAAAGATTCTATGTTAAACATGTTACAAGATTAAGATTCTGCCCGGATCTTTGAATCTTATGATCATGAAAAATGGAAAATTGATCAGGGAAAAATTAAGTCATAATGAAAATAAAGTTTTCCGACCATTGTGATATTAATATTCTTGTCAGTAATTTATTTTCCTTGTATTTGTATCTCTATTTCTTTTTTTGTGCACTTGTTTGATCCTTGAAATTATATTTTCAGTTAAAAATTGTATTATTTTTTTGAAAATTCAACGTTTTTTTTAATTCATGTATTTTATTCAAAATACATCTCTTTTGGTAGAAAATTAATCTTCTTGGACGAAAATTCGTTTTTTGGTTTTAAAATTCATCTCTTTTTATAGAAATCTTCTCCTTTTTAATTATAATATCAACTATTACATTTCTTGCTCAGAATTCATCTTTGTAGGTTGAAAATTCAACTATTTTGTTGAACACTTAAATACGTTATTGAAAATTCAGCTATTTTGTTGAAAATGTAATTATATTGTTGAAAATTCAACTATTTTTTGAAAATTCATGTATTTTTATTGAAAATTCGTCTCTCTTGATAGAAAGTTAATCATCTTAGTTGAAAATTCGCCTGTTTAGTTTTCATTTTCATCTCTTTGGGTAGAAATCTCATATTTTTGGGTTCAAATATCAACTGTTACATCAAAATTCATATTTGCAGATTGAAAGTTCAACTATTGTAGCTAAAAATGCAACTATTTTGTTGGAAAGTAATCTTTCTCGGTTCCAAATGCAACTTTTTTTTTATTTGGACAAAAAGCGAGCATCACATAATTATAATTCAAAGCATGTCGTGATATGAAGAAGCGTTATTCCACTTTCAAATTTCACTTCAGGTTTTATTAAGTACAGTATTAATTTAATTTCACTTGTCCAGCAGTCCTCGTTTGATATAATTTGTCACTGAAACTAATATAAGGGACAAATGAAGCTTTAAATTTCAATTGAAAATGGTAATAGGGGCAGCATTTTTTAAATTCTTATTAGTGGCGCTTTCAAATTAGGACTTCTTTAAAAATTGAGGTGCTTTTAAATATGAATTGTGAAAATTCCGACTAAATATAAAAACAAATAAGTTTATATGATGAAATTATTTCCAATTATAAGGAGCCTTTAAAACTGTTTTTTTTTACAAACGTTAAACACTTTTATAGTGTTTTAAATAGTTTCTATTAGTATCGTTCCGAAAATCTAAGAAGTTTGAACATTTAATTTTTAATAAGTGAATTATTAAAATGTGAGGGATGTCTTTTTGTAATACTTTCGAAAATCTTTGGAACGAAAAAAATTTTGTACATAAAATAGTGTTGTATTTTTTGTATAAAACATATGCTAAATTTAAAATATTGATTAGATTGAAATGGAACTGCTTCAATTTAGTGATGTGCTAAAAAAGTTCATTTAAAAAATTGTAAAGAATATAATTTCTTTTAATAATCTTGAGTATTTAAGATTATTTTAGATAATATAAGTGTGACTATCTTAATTAGCTTTAATGATAATTTAATCTGACTTCATAAAATGTTACGGAAACTTGGCTGACTTAAGAATTTTGAACAAAAAATTTAATTTAAAATCAAATATTTAAATATTCAACCAAGAAAGATTTGAATTTGAATTAAAAACTAGTTGGATTCAGCCAAAAAAGACGAATTGTCGACAAAATGGTTGAAACCTCAACCAAAACAGTTTAATTTGTAATCAAGTCATTTTATTTTTATCGACGAATTATCAACAAAATACATGATTTTTCAATCAAGAAGTTGAATTATTAACTAGATGTGATCAGTTTTCAAGCAAAAATGGAATAGTTACATTTTTAGTTGAAAAAATTAATGCTCAACCAGTTTTTAATCGCAAATTTTTAACTAAATAGTTAAATATTTACCCAAATATATCAATTTTTCACTAAAATTATGAATCTTGAAAAAAATTATTCTTAAAAAAAGCAGTTTAACATTCAACCAAGCAATTGAATTTTCAACCCAAAAACGATAAATTCTTGAAGAAAAATGTAATGGTTGATCAATAGTTTAAATTTTGTATCGAAATTCTTTGAGAATTCCGAGAGAGAGGCGATGATCAGTCAAGCGTGATAAACAGTATGAGGGCCGCATTCTTCGCACATAAGTAGCATAAGTTGAATTACAAAAATTGAGGTTCCAGTCTAGTTGAATTTTCAATTAAAAATGACGAATTTTCAACCAAAAAAGATGATTTTTTACAAAATGATTCTTAAATCCTGAAAAAATTAATTTTTAACAAAGTAGTTGAACTTTCAACCAAGTAGTTGAATTTAAACCAGAAAAAAAAGAATTATGACACCAAATAGTTTAATCTTCTACCAAACTCTTTAATTTTCAAGCTAAAAGAACAAGTTTTCTACGAAATCTCTAAGACAAAAAATTATATCTAGACCATAAAAACAAGAAAAGTTGATACATTTTTTAACAAAAATGGAATAATTAAAATTTCAGATGAAAAAATTAATTTTAAACCAGTTTTGAATCACGAATTTTCAACTAAATAGCTAAATATTGATCCCAATGTATGAATTTCTAACTAAAATTAGGAAGCTCGAAAAAAAAAATCTTAAAAAAAGCTGTTTAACTTTCAACCAAGCAATTGAATTTTCAACCCAAAAACGATACATTCTTAAAGAAAAATGTATTGGTTGATTAATAGTTGTAATTTCGATCGAAATTCACTGGAGGGCAGCCACGGGTCCGAGGGAGAGGCGGTGATTAGCCAAGCTTGATAAACAGCATGAGGGCCGCATTCTTCGCGCATGAGTTGCACCAGTTGAGTTACAAAAATCGAGGTTCCAGTGTAGTTGGATTTTTAATTAAAGATGACGAATTTTTAACCAAAAAAGATGCTTTTGCAATCAACTAGTTTAATCTTCCACCAAACAGTTCAATTTTCAAACCAAACGAACAAAAGAACAAATTTTCGACGAAATCTCTTAGACAAAAAATTGTATTCAGACCACAAAAACAAGAAAATTCTCTCTGATGAAATTTGGAAGTACTTTATTGACGCCATCGACAAGGTGTGGATTCTTCAGGTCCAGAAGACCTCCTCCCACCCACCACGTAGATGGATGAATCGGTAAACACTTGTCACGCCTCGCTAATTAAGATTCAGTCATCTCCCTCTCACAAGACCCTCTGCCTCGACTCTGTCCTGCATAAAACTTGCTCGTAGCAGGTGCATTGAAAGTTGTTTAATATTTATCGTTGGCACCTCCAGTGGGCCCTTCTCTGGCCCATTAGAATTCGTGGAGGCTACTGTCAATTCACGGAAAATATTAAAATACGACGTCCTAAGATTGATCGATCGCGATTGACGCAGATAAGTCCATCCTCCCCATCGCCAAATCCTCAGCGCATTTTTCCTCCCTCCTCTTTTGACAATTTCGTCACGACAGGCAGGATATGCGAACGTTTTGTAGACGAACCTAATCATCCCTTCAATCTCCAAACGTCTTTTTGCGAACTCTATTCACCAAAATCCTCAAATATTCAACATTCACGACAAAAAAAACTTCAGCCTCCATCAGCGAAGCCACCTGAAAGCAGGAGAAAATATGCAAAAATCTGCAAATCTCTACGATCAATATACGATTCGGTGCAGCTTGATTTTGGGGAAGATTTTTCATTTTTCGAGAAGATTTCCATTTTATTATTGTAGAAAATTTAAGAGATTATTGATGAACCTTAAGTTAGACTCTTCGATTATAGACTTCACACTTCTTCCCCTATTCTCCTCTTTACCCTTTTTAAAATCATTTCTATATTTTCCCTTATTTTCAAGAAAATTTCCCCTTTTTCTCGTTTCTCACTCAAATGCGAACCGAATAAAAAAATCCAAACATTTTTGGATCAAAGTTCTTTTTTTTTTTGTATAAAAGTTGCATCTTTCTTACATGAAAATTCATCTTCTTTAGTTGAAAATGAACTTTCTTGTCTAAAATTTAAATTTTTGGGTTAGGAATTTATCTATATTATTTTGTTGAAAATTCTTCTTTGTTGATGTAACTGAACTTTTTTTTCATTCAAATTAAAACATTTTTGTGTTTACACATCAACTATTACTACTTAGTTGAATATTAATTTTTTTAGTTAGAGATTCATCTCTTTGGTTGAAAAATTAACTATTTTGTTGAAAATTCGTACCCTTTTTTTAGTTTTGAATTAATTTTGTTAATTTGAAATGCAACTATACTATTTTTGATTGCAAATCGATCATTTCTAGTTAACAGTTCAATAATTTGGTCGAATCTTCATGTTATTTGTTGAAAATTCGTCTTTTGGTAGAAAATACTCTTCTTGGTAAAAAATACTCTTCTTTGTAGAAAATTCATCCTTTTTGGTTGAAAATGAAACTTTTTGGTTAAAAATTAACCTGTTTTGGTTGAAGATTCAATTACTTTGTTGAAAATTCTTTCTTTTTTTAAAATACAAAGTATTTGGTTAAAATTCATCTTTTTTGGTTAAAAGTTCAACTAATTGGTTGAAAGTTAAACTACTTTGTCGAAAATTCATTTATCTAAGATTCACTTATTTTGTTGGAAATCCGTTTTTTGAAATCGAACATTAATTTTTTTTAATTGAAAATGTAACTATTCTATTTTCGATTTGAAAATGTATTCTATATAAGTTAAAAAATTCAGCTATTTCGTTGAAAATTCACATATTTTGTCGGAAATTCGTCATTTTCTAGGAGAAAATTAATCTGCTTTCTTGCAAGCTAATTTTTCTAGTTGAGGATTTAAATATTTTGTGAAAAATCCATCTTTCTTGGTTGAATTTAATTAGTTGTAATTTCGTTTTTTGTTGGCAACTTAGTTTTAGGCTGAAAATTTAACAATTCTATTTCTGGATGAAAACTAATCTTTTCCAGTATAAAATTCAACTATTTGTTCAAAAATGATTTTTTGTTTGCAAAATTCTTTTTTTGGTAGACAATTAATCTTTCTGGCATTAAAAAGTCATCTTATTTGTTCAAAAATTCAACTGTTTTGTTAAATATTCCTTTTTTTTTTAGAAAATACATCTTTCTTGTTTAAAATTAACTTTTCATTTAAAATTCGACTTTTCGGGTTGATAATTCAACGGTTTATAAAATATTCGTCGTTTTAGTTTTAAAATTCAACTATTACACAAGAGACGAAAAAAATGAAAAGACAAAAGTTGTTCAACCTAAAAAGATCTAAAAATTTGTTATCAACTCTCCTCATAAAAATATATTGAAAATAAAACAATTAAATTTATGGAAAAAGGACACAAGCTACAATAACATTTTATTTAGGATTTTTTTTAAATATAAAAAAAATGTTCGTAAAAAATAACATTGAAAACAAACAAATTAAATTTATGGAAAAACAACACTAGTTGCAATAAAATGTTAAATAAAAAATTTTTTTTTATAGGATGCGCGCTTTTTTTAAATGATAAAATTAAGACAATGAGAATACGCATGTTTCAATACCAATGCATATTATGAATTGTAATAATATAAATTTACCGAAATGATACATTTTTCAGGGTAGCTGAAAATCAAATTTAACGCAAAATGAGGAAAAAATATTGAAATAATCATGATAAATAAAATTTGTACTTTGTTTTGCAATATTTCACATTTTGGACAAAATCGAGTGTGAAGCACGAGATATGTGATGAAAATGTGTTCGTTAAAGCCCAAGGAGTTTTAACAAAAGAGAATTCACAATCACGAAATTACCGTTCTCAATGCTTTGACCTTTAATTTTGGAAGGTCTGTGCAGAAATGTGGGGGAAATAGTAATAAAATTATTGAAAAATAAATAAGTAGAAGTTGATAATCTAAAAATGACAATTTCTGATATAAAAATCTTTAAATGAAGTAAATCTATAAAAAATCTTGCTAAAGTTGGATATTCGTTTTGAGAAAATTACAAATCAGAATTCAAGGCTATGGTTTGACAGTCTGAAGTTGAAAGTGAAGAAAATTTTAAGGAACATAAAATTCAATTAATTCCCTACCTGTCAAATCTTGTACGAAACGATCCTACTCACAGATTTGACGGACACCTTTTTAAAACTTTTAAACTCTTTCCTTCGAGGAAATTAAAGGTGAACTCGGGTTTGAAATTTTTAATTCCTGCGTTCCATGATTATTAGAAAATATGACTATAATTTAGTTAAACAAAATTTTAAATAAGTATTTTAATTTTTTAATTTTAATAAAGATTTTTATTTTCATTTTCAGATTCAAGTTGTAAGAAAACAAGAATAGTCCCCATTTTTTGGTTTTCAAAGTTTTCAGGATCTTTCATAACAATTAAAAATAAAAAAAAAATAATAATAAATAAGTAGAATCTTTCATTAGTAGCGATAACATTTTTTTTTCGATTTCATTTGATAATCGCCAAAAACAATGTAAAAAATATACGTAGATATTATTTTAACATACTTGGCATAAAATAATAAATAGGGTCATTTTTCGCGAAAATAGGAAAATAATAGGGGAATAAATTCTTTTGAATAAAAAAAATTTCTACTAGGAGAGATCATTTTTCAACGAAAGAATGGAGGTCTCAAGCTAAAGTCGAATGTTTTAGAAAACATTTGACATCGAAACCCGAAAAGATAAATTTTAAACCATGAAAAATGATTTTTTAAATAAATAGCTGAATTTTTCACTGCAAATTCGAATTTTTATGTTAAAAAGATGCATTTTTTATAAGGCAGTTGAATTTTCACCCAAAGTTGAATTTTCTACCCACAAAGATAAATTTTCAAACAAACGGTTAAATTTTTAAACGAAAATGATTAAATTTCAACCAAAAAAAGTTCAATTTTCAACAAAATAGTTCAATTTTCAAGCTAAAAAGAGGATTTTCTTAGAAGATAGTCGATTTTTTCCACAAAATAGTTGAATTTTTGAACACATAGTTGAATTTTCTACATAAAAAGAAGAACTTTCAACCAAATAGTTAAAATTTTATTGAAAAAAAATAAATTAATTATTAACAAATAAGTTGCATTTACAACCAAAGAGTCGAACTTTCGAGCAAAAGCGACAAATTTTCAACAAAATTGTAGAATTTTTACCCAAATAGTTGAATTTTCAACCAACAAAGATGAATTTTCTACCAAATGGTCGAATTTTCAGAGGAAAAAAAAACATTTACCAGAAAAATTGTATTTTTAATAAAATAGTTGAATTATCAAGTAAAAAAAATTCCATTTTTTTAGAAGAAAGTTGAATTTTTCATCCATAAGGACAAATATTTAACGAAAAAGATTGAATTTTAACAAAAAATTTGAATTTGTAACAATATGAATTAAGTCTCAAACAAATAGTTGAATTTTCAATTTAAATTATGAATCTTACACACAAAAAAAAAATTCAACGAAGAAGTTCAAATATCAACCAAGTACTTGAATTTTCAATAAAAAAAGATGAATTCATGACAAAAAATGTAATACTTGATATATCAACGAAAAAAGATTCTATTTTTAAATTAAAAACAGTTAAATGTAACAAGAAAATATGAATCTTCAACAAAATAATTGAATCTTCGAGGAAAACAGATTAATTTTTAACTAAATAGTTGCTAACAAAGATAAAAATTCTATCAAAAGAGATTAATTTTTCATCTAAGAAGAAAATTTTTTAATAAAACTATCGAATGTTCAACTAGAAAATATTTATCAGTCAATAAAGAGAAAATATGTTAAACAAATTTTTGAATTTTCAAACCAAAAAGGAGAATTCTCTAGAAAACAGTTAAATTATCAACCCGAAAATATAAATATCAACTAAAAATGTAATTTTCGATGCAATTGTTGAATTTTTAGTTGAAAAAATAGATTTTTAATAGACAAAAAAAAGAGTTATCAACAAAATAGTTAAATTCTCAAACAAAGAGATGGTCTTCAACTAATAAAATTAATTTTTTACTAAACGTTGCATTTTTAAATAAAAAAATTCCAAAAGAGATGAATTTCTGAATTAAAACGAAAATTTTTCAATAAAACAAATGAATTTTCAACCAGAAAAGATTTTTAGGTCGATGAAGAAAAAAATTGTGGACAAATTTGTGATTTTTCAAATAAAAAATGCGAATTTTCTAGAAGACAGTTCAATTTTCAAACTAAAAATAAGAAATTTCAATCAAAAAGTTAATTTTCAATTGAAAATTTAATTTTAAACCAAATAGTTGAATTTTCTTAAAAAATAATATAATCTTCAACCTAAAAAGAAGAATTTTTAACAAAAGTTTTGAATTTTCAACCAGAAAAGGTTTTTAGTCAAAAGAGAAAATAAATTTCAACCATATTCTCGAATTTTTAAATTAAAAATGCGAATTCTCTAGAAGACAGTTAAATCCTCAACCCGAAAATATAAATTTCAACCAAAAAGGTAATTTTCGACGCAAAAGTTGAATTTTTTACAAAAATAATTGAATCTGAACCAAAAAAGATGAATTATAAAAAAAAAAGGTTGAATTTTGAAGCCAAGTAATTGAATTTCAAACTAAAAGCGATCAATTTTCAAATAAAAATGAAATAGCCAAATTTTTAGCAGAAAAAATGGATTTAAAAAAAACAACAAAAAAAAAACAACAAAAAAACGAATTATCAGGAAAATAGTTAAATTTTTAAATAAAGAGATGGATCTTCAACTGATAAAAATTATTTTTTAGTAAACAGTTGCATTTTTAACCAAGAAACTAACAAACGAGCTGAATTTTCGAATTAAAAATAAACTTTTTCAATAAAACAATTGAATTTTCAACCAGAAAAGACAATAAGACAATAATAGTCAATAAAGAGAAAAAATTGTAAACAAATTGTTGATTTTTTAAACAAAAGAAGCGAATTCTCTAGAAAACAGTTTAATTTTCAAATTAAAATGAAGAAATTTCCATCAAAAAGTTAATTTTCAATCAAAAAGTTAATTTTGAACGAAATAGTTGAATTTTCTTAAAAAATAATAGAATCTTCAACCTAAAAAGAAGAATTTTTAACAAAAGTGTTGAATTTTTAACAAGAAAAGGTTTTTAGTCAAGAGAGAAAATAAATTTTAACCAAATTCTTGAATTTTCAAACAAAAAAGGCGAATTCTGTAGGAAAAAGTTGAATTCTTAACCCGAAAATATAAATATCAACCAAAAAGGTAATCTCGGACGCAAAAGTTGATTTTTCTACGAATATAATCGAATTTGAACAAAAAAAGATGAATTTTCAAAAAAAGGGTCGAATTTTGAAGCCAAGTAATTGAATTTTGAACTAA
Source organism: Andricus grossulariae (assembly GCA_011634705.1). Lineage (NCBI taxonomy): Eukaryota > Metazoa > Arthropoda > Insecta > Hymenoptera > Cynipidae > Andricus > Andricus grossulariae. The sequence goes on along the minus strand of JAABKJ010000755.1, from coordinate 43,148,871 downwards.
AAGCGATCAATTTTCAAATAAAAATGAAAAAGCCAAATTTTCAGTTGAAAAAATGAATTTTAACAAAAGAACAAAATTATCAGCAAAATAGTTAAATTCTCAAACAAAAAGATGGATCTTCAACCAATAAAATTAATTGTTCACTAAACAGTTGTATTTTGAACCAAGAAAATACAAAAAGAGATGAATTTTCTAATTGAAAATAAATTTTTTCAATAAAATAATTGCATTTTCAACCAGAGAAGATTTTTAAGTCAATAAAGAGAAAAAGCTGTAAACATATTGTTGATTTTTCAAACAAAAAATGCAAATTCTCTATGAAACAGTTCAATTTTCAAACTGAAAATAAGAAATTTCAACCAAAAAGTTAATTTGAAATCAAAAAGTTAATTTTAAACCAAATAGTTGCATTTTCTGAACAAAATAATAGAATCTTCAACCTGAAAAGAAGAATTTTTAACAAAAGTGTTGAATTTCAATCAGAAATGGTTTTTACTCAAATGAGAAAATAAATTTCAACCAACGAGGTTATTTTTGACGTAATAGTTTAATTTTCTACAAAAATAATGGAATTTGAAAAAAAAATATCAACAAAATAGTTAAATTCTCATAAAAAGAGATAGATCTTCATCTGATAAAATTAATGTTTTACTAAACAGTTGCATATTTTACCCAAAAAGTACCAAAAGAGATAAATTTTTGAATTAAAGAGAAGGATTTTCAATCAAAACTAGTCTGAATTTGGTAAAGCAGTGTACGGACAGCCCCTTAAGGATTTAAACTACACACAATCAACCTCAAAAGTCGCCAATTTTTAAAATGATTTACAAAATCAACAAAAATAGATCTATTATTAATTTCTGCACATCTTGACGAAGGGTGTTAAGTGTACTGCCGAAAAAAATAATGTATGTTGAAATTGTTTAATTATTAGTAGTTAGTTCGATTTTTAATTTTCGCTTTCTCTTTAGAGAAAAGTTACATTTCTCATTCAATCCTAATGATGAAGGTCTCATTTTATTCTTTAAAGGATTCTTCACAATCCGATTTGTGTGGTGTTCAATAAAATTCAACCCATCATTGTTTATAACAATAACTGTAAGATTTATAAATTAATTTTTTTAATAAAACGCACTCAAATAGAATTGTAGAGAATCCTTCAAAGAATAAACTGAGGCCTGGATCATTAGGATTGAATGAAAATTTTTACTTTTCCCTGAAGAGAAAACGAAAACTACAACTCTTAACAACTAATGTTAAATAAACAATTTTAACGTGAATTATTTTTTTCTGAAGTATGTTCAAAAGTCTCCATCAAGATTTTCAGAAACTGATAACTGATCTATTTCTGCCGATTTTATCAATTATTTTAAAAATAGGCGACTTTTAAGACTGATTGTAATTGAATTTTAAACTAAAAACGATTAATTTTTAACCGAAAATAAAATAGCCAAATTTTCAGTTTAAAAAATGGATTTTTAACAACAAAAAAGCAAAAAAACTAATTATTAACAAAACAGTTAAATTTTCAAACAGAGAGATGGATCTTCAACTAATGAAATTAATTTTTTACTAAATAGTTGCATTTTTTACAAAAAACTACCAAAAGAAATGAATTTTTAAATTGAAGAGAAGAATTTTCAATAAAACAGTTGAATTTTCAACCAAAAAGCATTTTTTGGTCAATAAAGAGAACATTTTTTAACCTAATTGTTGATTTATCAACCAAAAATAGATGAATTCTCAATAAAAAATTTAATAGTTGAATTTTGAACTAAAAACTATCAATTTTCAGTCCATCTTCCTCTTTTAGTAGAAAATTTCTTTTGGTTGAAAATTCAACTATTTAGTTGAAAATGTAATATTTTTCGACTTGAAATCTTAGGAATTTCAAGCTTTTCATATTTAAATCAATACGGTATTCAAATTAATTTTATTTCGAAGAATTTATTTCCGTATTTTCGTGAAAAATCACCCTATTTCCCCTATTTTGAGATACTTTCAGGATACGTTTCTTTTTCGGGGGCAGGGGGTCAAAACTAGTATGAAATTGGTAACGTAGTGTATAGAGAGCCCCTTAAGGATTTTAACTAAATACAATATCAAAAGTCGCCAATTTTTCAAAATGACTCATAAAATCAACTAAAATAGATCTATCATTAATTCCTGTACATCCCGACGGAGGCTGTTAAGCGTATATCAGAAAAAAATAATGCCGCTCCAAATTGTTTATTTATTAGTAGTTATTTAGATTTTCAATTTTTGCTTTCTGTTTAGGGAAAAGTTAAATTTCTTGTTCAATCTTAATGATGAATGTCTTATTTTATTCTTGAAAGAATTCTTTACAATCCGATTTTTGTGGTGTTTGATAAAATTTAAACCATCATTGTTTATAACAATAACTGTATGATTTCTAAATTAATTTTTTTAATAAAACGCGCTCAAATAAAATTTCAGAGAATCCTTCAGAGAATGAACTAAGGCCTTGATCTACAATTTAAGTTCAATAAACAATTTTAACCCGAATTATGCTCAGAAGCCTCCATCAAGATTTTCAGAAACTGATAACAGATCTATTTTTGCCGATTTTATAAATTATTTTAAAGATGGGCGACTTTTGAGATTGACTGTAATTAAACTTTAAACTAAAAACGATTAATTTTTAACAAAAAATAAAATAGCCAAATTTTTAGCTGAAAAATGGATTTTTAACAACAAAAGAAAACGAATTATCAACAAAATAGTTAAATTTTCAAACAGAGAGATGGATCTTCAACTAATGAAATTAATTATTTACTAAATAGTTGCATTTTTAACAACAACAAAAAATTACAAAAAGAGATGTATTTCTGAATTAAAGAGAAGAATTTTTGATAAAACAGTTGAATTTTCAACCAGAAAGCATTTTTCAGTCAATAAAGAGAACATTTTTTTTAAAAATGGTTGATTTTTCAACCAAAAATAGATGAATTCTCAATGAAAAGTTGAATAGTTGAATCCTGAACTAAAAACTATTACTTTTCAGTCATTCGTCTTTCTGGGTTGAAAATTCATCTCTTTTAGTAGAAAATCTCATTTGGTTGAAAATTCAACTATTTATTTGAAAATGTAATATCTTTCGACTTGAAATCTATATCTTTAGACCATATTTCCCCTATTTTGAGAGAATTTTGGGCTACTTTACTTTTCAGGGGGGCGGGGAGTCAAAAATAGTCTGAAATTGGTAACGTAGTGTATGGACAGCCCCTTAAGGATTTTAACTACATACAATATCAAAAGTCGCCAGTTTTTCAAAATTACTTATAAAATCAACGAAAATTGATCTATCAATAATTTTTGTACATCTTGACGGAAGCTGCTAGGCATAATTAGGACAAAAAATCAAGGTTGAAATTGTTAAATAAACAATTTCAACCTGAATTATTTTTTTCTGAAGTATGCTCAGAAGCCTCCATCAAGATTTTCACACACTAATAACAGATCTATTTTTGCCGATTTTATAAATAATTGTCAAGATAGGCGACTTTTGAGATTGATTGTACGTAGTGTACATCCTTAGTAGTAAAATTTGATCGAAAGGGGATTTTGAATGAAATCAATGTTCAGTAATAGATTCTGAAGATTGGAATATCGATGTGAGTTGTGAGAATGGTGGTAAGTTCAAGTTCATGTTAAAAATAAGAATCAGCAGGTGTGAGAGTTTTGAACTGTAGAATGAAAGGCGCCTCTTACTTAGCCTTTAGTGCCAGGAGCGGCCTTATTATTAAGGTGGTACGTATGTAGGTGTCTATATGAACGCATACAGCTATCCTCGAAACCAGGGAAGTTTGATGATCGATTAGGCTCACTTTGTTGTTATGTGAAGGGCAATTACGACTTGCTGCCTCGTATAGATTTATTAGTAGTTCAAACTCTCACACGTGCAAATTTCTATACCAACAAAACATATATTATATATACAAACTTAACATCAATGCTTTTGTACTCAGTCTTCAATTTTCATGAGAATGGGGATTTAATTACTGTAATTTTTTATGTAAAATATTAAATATTTGTTGATTACTATGGTCTCATATTTAGAAAAACGAGAAAAAATTTGCCTTAGCCCGGATTTGAACCAAGAACGCCATTATCCATGAGTGCGTTAACTAATAGGGTGGGACGAAAAAACTCAAAATTATTAGATTCCTTAGTAACAGCACTGAACAGTTTATTTGTGGTATGAGGAACAAGTTAAAAAAAAATTTATATTTTTTTTTGTGAATTTTATGGAACTCGGAACCCGATTTAGTAAAAGTGTAGGGACTTCCCTGCAAATAGCCTTGTTACTGAATCGGGGTAATCGAAAAGTAAACAGTCAGAGCCGCCTGAACCGTTCCCAGTTGGAATTCATAATATTGCGCAATATACTCGACTGAGTACTCGCGTACTGCGGCCCATCCGAGGTTACTGAATTGAGGTCCGAGTGTATGTGAAAGAAAATGGTCAACTTCTAAATTTAATTTTTATGAAAAAATTGTATCAACAAGTAATCGACATTAGGGATTTTTCGTTTTCAATGTATACTTCTGCTCTGAAATTGCTTGCTTTCATAGTTAGGATGATATTCGAGCTTCAAAAATTAGAATTGGATGTCATTAATTAATTCTGTGAACAAATTATATAAACAAATGTACATCGCAGAGATTTATAGGCAGAAAAAAATAGTTTTTTCCTTCATTCTTGTTGCAGTTAATTGATAGTGGTGTTTCGGGTTCAAATCCGGGCTGAGGCAGATTTTTTCTCGATTTTTCAACTATTACATTAGTGATCGGGACAGCCTGGGGAAGACAGGCAACTCATAATTTCATATTTTATAATATCATTTTTCTCTTTCTGAATATAAATCCGAAACATTTTGCACTGTTTTCTGTAAAATAACTGTCAAATTTTCTTTGAGAGATAATTTGGTTCAGTTTCGTGAAGAAGTTTCGATAAAAATAATATTTATATAAGGTTGTCATTTGCGGTAATTTGCTCTCTAAATTTCAATCAGTCAGAAGTGACTGATTTAAAGTCAATTTTGGCTTATTCAAATAATGTGGATTTGACGACTGACAAATCAGTCAAAAGTGACTTTTCAGATCAGTCAATTTGGCTCACTGATGAAATTAGTTATTTGAAATAATCCAATCTGTTGAATTTGCTACTGAAAAGGTCATTTTTTGACAAAAAATGAAGTAGTTGAAATTTTAATTATTAAAATTAATTTTCCACAAGAAAAACGATTTTTTAACACAATAGTTGAATTTTCAATCAAAAAGATGAATTTTCAATGAAAGTGATCAATTTTCAACAAAAAAAAAAGGAATTTTTAACAAAGTATTTCAATTTTGCACCAAATATGTAGTGAGATTTTCAATATAAAAAATCGAATTCTCAACAAAAAATGTGATAGCTGATATTTTAACCAAAAAGGATGTGAATTTAAAATTAAAAACAAATGATATGTATTTCAATCAGGAAGAATTTTAGTTTTGAATCAAAAATAGCCGAATTCAACAAAAAAAGACAAATTTTCAAAAAAAGACAAATTTTCAAAAAAAGACAAATTTTCAAAAAAAGACATGAAATTTCAACCAAACAGTTGAAGTTTAACTAAAAAAGATAAATTTTGAAATAAAAATAGAATACTTACATTTTTATTTTAAAAAATTGATTTTTAACAAGAAATAAACATATTTTTAACAAAATAGTTAAATTTTCAACCAAAGAGATGAATTTTCAACTTACAAGATCAATCTTCAACAAAAAAAGGAATTTTCCATAAAGTAGGTCAGATTTCAACCAGGAAGTAAGATTTTCAATAAAAAAGTTCAATTCTCAACAAAAAATTTAATAGCTTATATTTCACCCAAAAAATTTGAATTATAGATAAAAAACACTAGATATTTTAACCAAAAAATATTTTAGTTTTATTTAAAAAAGAATTGAATTCAACCAAAAAATACAAAGTTTAATTGGACAAAAAAAAACTAATTTTCAACCAATATCTATTTTCTATCAATAAAGAGGAACTTTAAACAAAGGAAATAAAATCTGAATCAACTAGTTGAATTTTCAGCTGAAAAAAAAATTTCATCTGAAAATAGAATAGTTAAATTTTCAGTTGAAAAATTAAATTTTAACAAAAAAAAAAACAAGAAATTTTCAACAAAACAGTAAAATTTTCAACGATAGACATGAGTTCTTAACTAAACTGAGGAATCCTAAAAAAATGAATGTTCAGCAAAGTACTTCAACTTTCAACCTAGAAGTTGAATTTTCATCCAAAAAAGATAAATGAAAAAAGTTATTATTCAAAAAAAAAGATTTAAATTTTAAATAAAAGACAGTTGGCATTTTACCCAAAAAAGATTTTGATTTTTGAGATGAAAAGCAGTGGAATTCACCAAAAAGACAAATTTTGAACAAAATACTTGAATCCTCAAACAAATTGTTGAATTTGTAACTAGAAAGGATTAATTTCCAATAAAAAATGGAATGGTTCAAATATCAGTGAATAAAATTCATTTTCGATAAAAAAAAGAATTTTCAACAAAATAATTAAATTTTTAACCAGATAATGAGATTTTTAACAAATAAGGTGAATTTTAAATCAAAAAGATTAACTTTCTGCCAAAAAGACGAATTTTTAACAAAATACATTTTTGCAACTAAAAAAGATCAATTTTCAACCAAAAATGGAATAGTTAAATTTCTATTCAAAAAATTTATTTTTAAACCAAAAAAAGGAAACAATTTTTAAGTAAAATGATGAATCTCTAACAACAACAAAAATGTATTTTTAACAAAGTAGAGTATATGGCCTTGAAAAGTTTTCTTCAATTTTAACCAAAAGAAGGTGTTGGGGTTTTTTTTCTGTAGAACATCCTCATTTATTAATGCAAAATTAATTTCTTCTATAAAATAATTTTTTTGTAATTTCAAAAATTAATTGATACGAAATTAAGACGATTTTATTTTTCGCTTAATTATTTTATAAAATGCCTTTTTTATAGAACTAATTGTATAAATAAATAAAAAAGTCACCCTTAATTTTTTTCGGATCTATGTAGTAGCGACATTCAAAATACTTAAGATTTCCATTAATTTTTTTTTCTAAATTTAGATTGTGTACAAAAAAACAAAAAATAATTATTTGGTTCATTAAAAATATAAATATATTTCATATAATTATTATATTAATTATTACCAGGTGAAGGTCTATGTTGCCTGCAAACTGCATTCGCAATGACCACAGTTCTTGCGACAGCAATAAGTTTTCGGGTTGGTTTTTTCACTGCACTTGCAGTTCCCGGACTGAAAACAAAAAATAAATCATCATAAAACAAGTCTTTTTTTGTATTTATTTATTATTTTATTTTTGTAGAGCTTTCATCGTGTCGCAAGATATTTTCATGTTATTCTTCTGCACACTTCTGAACGTAGCAAAATTTATTTAATCTAATTAAATTATAATTTATCATTGTTCAAGAGTACTTATTTTATTAATTAAAAAGAGATACGGAAAGTTAATATAATATTTATAAAAGTAAGTGATTGTCTGTTAAATAACTTCTTCGTATGCCTGGTCATGAAACTGCGTCATCATTATGCGCTGTATACGCAAAAGTTTCTACTTCCCAATTGAATTGAAAAAAGTTAACTTTTAACAGAAAAAACTAACTTTCAGAAAAACAGTTACCTGTTCAAAGTGATGAATTTTCAAATGAAAATGTGAATATTTATAAAAGTGATTTTATGTTAAATAACTTCTTCGTATGCCTGTTCATGAAACTGCGTCCTCATTATGCGTTATATACGCAAAAGTTCGTACTTCCCACTTGAAGTGAAAAGAATTAACTTGCAACAGAAAAAAAAAAATTTCAGAGAAATAGTAACATTTTCGAATAAAGTGATGAATTTTCAAATGAAATTGTGATTATTTAACTAAAATATTTGAATTTTAAGCCAGGAAGTTGAATTTTTAAACAAGAAGATAAACTTTCAAAGAAAAAGATAATTTTGTACAAAAAAATCGATTTTTAACGCAATACGTAAATTTTCATAAAAATAGTTGAATTTTCAATTGAAAAAAAAAATCTTCATCTCAATTGTTGAATTTTAAACAAGAAAAAATCAGTATTCAATTAAAAATAGAACGGTTAAATTTTCAGTTGAAGAAATTAATTTTCAACTAAACTGAGGAATTTTCAACTAAAATCATGAATCTTCAACTGGAATAGTTGAATTTTATGCCAAAATATGTATTTTCAACCATAAAGATTAATTTTCTACAAAAAAGACATAAAGGTACATGAAACACTTATTTGTTTACGTGCAAGTCTCATTTAATGCACTTGAATCAACCAAGAACAGTCAACAATTTTACCGTAAAAACCCGAAAAATGACGGCTTGCTTTTTATTAATTAAAAAGAGATACGGAAAGTTAATCTAATATTTATAAAAGTGAGTGATTGTCTGCTAAATAACTTCTTCGTATGTCTGGTTATGAAACTGCGTCATCATTATGCGCTATATACGCAAAAGTTCGTACAGCCCACTTGAAGTGAAAAAAATTAACTTTCAACAGAAAAAAACTAAGTTTCAGAAAAACAGTTACATGTTCAAACAAAGTGATAAATTTTTCAATGAAATTGTGAATATTTAACTCAAATAGTTAAATTTTAAACCAGAAAGTTGAACTTTTAAACAAGAAGATTCCCTTTCAAAGAAAAAGATAATTTTTTACAAAAAAAATTGATTTTTTAACGCAACCTGTGAATTTTCATCAAAACAGTTGAATTTTTAATTCAAAAAAACAAATCTTCATCCCAGTTGTTGAATTTTAAACTAGAAAAAATCAATTTTCAACTGAAAATGGAACGGTTAAATTTTCAGTTGAAGAAATTGATTTTCAACCAAACTAAGGAATTTTCAACTGAAATTATAAATCTTCAACTGGAATAGTTGAATTTTATGAAGAAAAGATGTATTTTCAACCGTACATATCAATTCTCTACCAAAAAGGACGAATTGTCAACAAAGTACGTAAAACACTTATTTGTTCACGTGCAAGTCTCATTTAATGCACTTGACTTAACCTACAACATTTAACAATTTTACCGTAGAACACCAAATGACGGCTTTATTTTTAATAATTAGAAAGAGATACGGAGAGTTGATTTAATATTTATAAAAGTGATTTTCTGTTGAATAACTTCTTCGTATGCCTTGTCATGACACTGCGTCATCATTATGCGCTATATACGCAAAAGTTCGTACTTACCACTTGAAGTGAAAAAAATTAACTTTGAACAGAAAAAAACTAATTTTCAGAGAAATAGTCACATGTTTAAACAAAGTGATGAATTTTCAAATAAAATTGTAAATATTTAACTCAAATAGTTGAATTTCAAACCAGAAAGTTCAATTTTCAAACAAGTAGATTTACTTTCAAAGGAAAAGATAATTTTCTACAAAAAAAAATCAATTTTTTAATGCAATACGTGAATTTTCATCAAAATAGTTAAATTTTTAATTTAAAAAAAAACAAATCTTCATCCTAGTTGTTGAATTTTAAACTAGAAAAAATCGGTTTTCAACTGAAAATGGAACGGTTAAATTTACAGTTGAAGAAATTAATTTTCAACCAAACTGAGGAATTTTCAACTGGAATAGTTAAATTTTATGCCAAAAGGTGAATATCGAACCATAAATATTAATTTCCTACAAAAAAGACAGAAAAGTACATAAAACACTTATTTGTTCACGTGCAAGTCGCATTTAATGCATTTGACTTAACCTAGAACATTTGACAATTTTACCGTCAAACACCAAATGACGGCTTTCTTTTTAATAATTTAAAAAAGATATGGAAAGTTGATATAATATTCATAAAATTGATTTTCTGTTAATTAACTTAATCGTATGCCTGGTCATGAAACTGCGTCATCATTATGCTCTATATACGCAAAAGTTCGTACTTCCCACTTGAAGTGAAAAAAATTCACTTTCAACAGAAAAAAAACTAACTTTCAGAAAAATAGTTACATGTTCGAAGTGATGAATTTTTAAACAACGTTGTGAATATCTAACTCGAATAGTTGAATTTCATACCAAAAAGTTCAATTTTCAAACAAGAAGATTTACTTTCAAAGGAAAAGATTATTTTTCTACAAAAAAATCGATTTTTTAATGCAATACGTGAATTTTCATCAAAATAGTAAATTTTTTAATTAAAAAAAACAAATCTTCATCCCAGTTGTTGAATTTTAAACTAGAAAAAATCAATTTTCAACTGAAAATGGAATGGTTAAATTTTCAGTTGAAGAAATCGATTTTCAACCAAACTAAGGAATTTTCAACTGAAATTATGAATCTTCAACTGGAATAGTTGAATTTTATGCCAAAAAGATGTATTTTCAACCATACAGATTAATTCTCTACAAAAAAAGACAAATTGTCCACAAAGTACATTAAACACTTATTTATTCACGTGCAGGTCTCATTTGACTTAACCTAGAACTTGACTTAACCTAGAACATTTAACAATTTTACCGTAAAACACGAAATGAGGGCTTGCTTTTCAATAATTAAAAAGAGATACGGAAAGTTAATCTAATATTTACGAAAGTGATTTTCTGTTGAATAACTTTTTCGTATGCCTGGCCATGAAACTGCGTCATCATTATGCGCTATATACGCAAAAGTTCGTACTTCCCGCTTGAAGTGAAAAAAATTAACTTTCAACGGAAAAAAACTAATTTTTAGAAAAAATGTTACATTTTCAAACAAAGTGATGAATTTTCAAATGAAATCGTGAAAATTTAACTTAAATAGTTGAATTTTAAACCAGAAAGTTGATTTTTTGAACAAGAAGATTAACTTTCAAAGCAAAATATAATTTAAAAAAAAAATCGATTTTTTAACGCAATACGTGAATTTGCATCAAAATACTTGAGTTTCCAATTTTAAAAAACAAATCTTTATCCCAATTGTTGAATTTTAAACTAGAAAAAATCAGTTTTTAACTGAAAATGGAACGGTTAAATTTTCAGTTGAAAAAATTAATTTTCAATCAAACTGAGGAAATTTCAACTAAAATTATGAATCTTCAACTGGAATAGTTAAATTTTATGTTAAAAGATGAATTTTGAACCATAAAGATTAATTTCCTACTAAAAAGACATAAAAGTACATAAAAAACTTATTTGTTCACGTGCAGGTTTCATTTAATGCACTTGACTTAAACTAGAACATCAAACAATTTTACCGTAAAAAACCGTGAAATGACGGCTTGCTTTTTATTAATTAGAAAGAGATACGGAAAGTTAATCTAATATTTATAAAAGTGAGTGATTTTCTGTTAAATAACTTCTTCGTATGCCTGGTCATGAAACTGCGTCATCATTATGCGCTATATACGAAAAAGTTCGTAGTTCCCACTTGAAGTGCTGACGTGTGGTGTTATGATGAAAATAGTCGTCTGCTTTTGGATACTGCTATCTTTGAATGGTTTAAGCAAGCAGGAAACACATTCATTTTAACGAGTAACAGCAAACTTTCTTTCTCATTTCCGTTAAATATTTAGTTCACCCTTGTCTTCGTATTAGAAAAACGATTTTCTAAATATTTTTTACGGCGCAGTAAAATCAACCGGAAACGGTTCATACGCCCCTGAATGTTTACGTACCGAGAATCTGGATTTAGTGTCAAGGTCAGCCCCAAAACCGACTCTAAATCCAGATTCGACTGTACTTGGTTAAAAGTTGAACTCTTTTGCTAAAAATGATTTTTTTGTTGTTGAAGATTCATAATTTTGATTTAAAATTCATCTATGGTTGAAAATGTAACGAATTTGTTAAAAATCAATTTATCTTTTTTTTGTGGTGAAAATTCAACTATTTGGTGGAAAATAGATATTTTTAATTTAAAAATTAAACTAATTGTTTGAAAATTTATGTACCCTGTCGAAAATTCGTCTCTCTTGTAGAAAATTAATCTTTATGGTTGAAAATTAATCATTTTGGCATTAAATTCAACTATTATAGTTGAAGATTCATCATTTTAGTTAAAAATCCATCAGATCTTTTCTGGTTTAAAATTCAACAATTTGGATGAAAATTGTCCTTGTAAATTGAAAATTCAACTACTATGTTGAAAATTCACGTATTGCGTTAATAAATCGATTTTTTTTTAGAAAATTATCTTTTTCTTTGTAAGGTAATCTTCTTGTTTGAAAATTCAACTTTCTAGTTTGAAATTCAACTATTTCAGTCAAATATTCACAATTTTATTTGAAAATTCTTTACTTTCTTTGAACATGTGAATATTTCTGTGAAAGTTAATTTTTTATGTTGAAAGTAATTATTTTAATTGGAAATTTAATTTATTCTAAGTGCAAATTTCATAGTTTTAGTTGAAAATTCATCTGTTTGGTTGAACATTACTTTTTTTAACTTAAAATTTAATTATTTATTGACAATTTATTAACAATTTATCTTTTTGGGTGAAAATTAATTTTTTGGTTCGAAAATTCAATTATTCCAGTTGAAGATTCAATGTTTTAGTTGAAAACTCTTATTTTTGGTATAAAATTAATTTTTGTAACATAAAATGTTACTATTTCATTCTTGGTTGAAAATAATTTTTTTTAGTTGAAAATTCAACTATTTGGTTGAAAATTTGTTTTGTTAATTTGAAAATTCAACTAGTACGTTAAAGATTCATGTATTTTGTTAAAAAAATTGTATTTTTTGGTAAAAAATTAGTCCTCTTATTTGAAAATTAATTAATTAATTTTCAAATGAGAGGATAATTTTGGTTTTTTGGTTGAAAATTCATCTTTTTGGCATGAAATTTAACCATTCCCGTTGAAGATTCATCATTTTAGTTGAAAATTCATCAGTTTGGTTGAAAATTAATTTCTGCAACTGAAAATTTAACCGTTCCATTTTCAGTTGAAAACTGATTTTTTCTACTTTAAAATTCAGCAATTGGGGTGAAGATTTGTTTTTCAAAATTGGAAATTCAACTATTTTGATGAAAATTCACGTATTGCGTTAAAAAATCGATTTTTTGGTAAAAAATTATTTTTTCCTTCGAAAGTTAATCTTCTTGTTTAAAACTTCAACTTTCTGGTTTAAAATTCAACTATTTATTTGAATATGAACAATTTCATTTGAAAATTCATTACTTTGTTCGAAAATGTAACTATTTTTCTGAAATTTAGTTTTTTTCTGTTGAAAGTTAATTTTTTTCACTTCAAGTAGTAAGTACGAACTTTTGCGTATATAGCGCATAATGAGGACGCAGTTTCATGACCAGGCATACGAAGAAGTTATTTGAGAGACAGTCTTTTACTTTTATAAATATTAGATTAATTTTCCGTATCACCTTTTAATTAATAAAATAAGTACTGTTGAACAATAATAAATTATGATATGAATAATTCAAATAAAATCAATACTTTTACTTGAAAATTAATTTTCTTGTTTAAAAATTTATCTTTTTGGTTAAAAATTCAAGTATTCCAGTTAAATATTCATAATTTTAGTTGAAAATTCATCTTTTTGTTTTAAAATTCAATTATTCCAGTTGATGAGTCATAATTTTATTTATAAATTTATTACTTTGGTTGAAAATTGAACTATTTTGTTGAAAATTCGTCTTTTTTGTTGTTGAAAATTAATGTTGTCAACTGACAGTTCAGCTATTCCATTTTTTAGTGAAAAAGTTGATATTTTTAATGGAAAATTTAAATATTTTGTTCAAAATTAATTTATTTTTTATAGACCCGGGAATTTAAAATCGTCTGCTAGATCGCCAGCCGATACTATATAAAGTAGGATATTATGAAAGAACGATCACTGAAAAAATTCTCAGTTTGAAGAAAAAGTGAAACCTAAAAGAGAATATCTTCAAAGATATAAGTGATACCTTCACCTAATAATTGAATCAAAATAATACTATGATTAAATTCAATGTCTGGAACTTTAAATTATATGTCTCTTCAGAACCAGCAATTTTCCTGATCAGCGACTAGTTCTTCGTTCACTTTCAAGTAACTTATAAATTATACTTTCTTCGATTATTTTTCTATTTACAACTCAGTACAAATAATTATCGTTAAAAAAAGTTATTTCAATTTAAAATTATAAAACAATTGAAATGCTACAAATTTCGGTCTATAAAACTTTTGATTTTGGAATTGAAATTACATTTAAAGATGTTTGAAGCTTGCGCGAAAAATATTTGATTGACCTATTTCTTGCGCTTAAAATATGAGTGATTTTCAATATCGATTTCTTTGCACTTGAAATTTATTGATCTTTCTATTTAAATTTTTCAATTCTTTAATTTTCAAATTTTCTACGAACCATTTTTAAATTTTCAACACGTTTAACTTTTGAAAGACTTGATAATTTAATTTTTTAGCTGGAACAGTTCTAATATAAGTAGGTGCAATTAGGATTTAAAAAAAATTGAAAATGTTTATCTTTCTTGATAATTTTAAAATATTTATTCAAAGTAATTATTTTAAAAAATCTGTATGATGCTATATAGTTTTGTAAAAATCATCTACGAAAACGTGCCAATTAAAAAAAAATCGAAAAATATTCAGTTCTTTAGAAAAGAACCATAATGACTCTTTCATATTCAGTAGAAATATTCAAAAAGCATCCCAAGAATACAATTTTTAGAGTACAAGCTTTAAAACTTTGAAATAATTTTGTAAATTAGAAAATTTATACTACTGCTAATTTTGCATTTTTTTAATATTTTTAAGAGGCTTAACCTTAGGGACACCCTAGTCTTTATTAACTAAATTCGAAAAAAGTGTCTCGTATATTAATATTTTCAAAAATTCTATCTTGATCAAAAACTTTCCATTCTGAAGTTTACTTTTAAACCCATTATTAATTGTTACCAAAAACTGCAACAGTGTTGGGTAAGTTACTTTTCTTTGAGTAACTAGTTACAGTTATGTTACTTGTAACTGTAACTTGTTACAGTTACTAGATAAAGTAACTTCAAGTTACATGAAAAGGTACTTTTTTCACTTCCTTAATTTTATTATTTAAAATAAACATAACTTAGACGATAATTCATAAAAATATAATTTAAAAAGAAATAGGTACTAGATAAAGTAGGATTTTTTAGTCACATTTTCTAACTAAACATTTGTATTCTTGAATAAACGATATCACATTCTTTTACTGGAAGAAATTAATTTTCCAGCCGAAAGGACTAATTTTCAACAAAAAAGTTACTTTTTCACCAAATATGGACTTTCTACCAAAATAGTTACATTTTTTTTAAATAAATGAATTGTCAACCAAATGGTTGAACTTTTATACCAAAAATTTTAATTTTCCACAAAAAAGTTAATTTTTAACCAAATAGTTGAACTTTCTACAATGTTCAAACCGAAAAGACGAAGTTTCAACAAAAAAGTTAAATTCCCAACAAAAAAGTTAATTTTCAACCAAATAGTTTAACTTTCTACCACTTGCAAACCAAAAAGACGAATTTTCAACAAAAAAGTAAAGTTTCCAACAAAAAAGTTAATTTTTAACCAAATAGTTGAAATTTCTACCACTTTCAAACCAAAAGACGAATTTTCAACAAAAAAGTAAAATTTGAAATGAAAAAGTTAATTTTCAACCAAATAGTTGAACTTTCTACAATGTTCAAACCGAAAAGACGAAGTTTCAACAAAAAAGTGAAATTCCCAACAAAAAAGTTAATTTTCAGCCAAATAGTTGAACTTTCTACCATTTTCAAACCAAAAAGACAAATTTTCAACAAGAAAGTAAAAATTCCAAAAAAAAGTTAATTTTTAACCAAATAGTTGAATTTTCTACCACTTTCAAACCAAAAGACAAATTTCAACAAAAAAGTGAAATTTACAACAAAAAAGTTAATTTTCTACCAAATTTCGACTTTTTACCATAAGAGTGAAACTTTTTAAAAAATAGACGAATATTCAACCAAATGGTTGAATATTTACACCAAAAATATGAATTTAAAAAAAAAGTTGCTTTTCAACCAAATAGTTGAACTTTTTACCATTTTCAAACCAAAAAGACGAATTATTAACAAAAAAGTGAAATTTCCAAAGAAAAAAGTTAATTTTCTACCCAATTTGGACTTTTTACCATAATAGTGAAACTTTTAACGAAATACACGAATGTTCAACCCAATGGTTCAATATTTATACCGAAAATATTAATTAAAAAAAAAAGTTAATTTTCAACCTATTTTCAACCAAAGTTTTCAACTTTTTACCATTTTCAAACCAAAAAGACGAATTTTTAACAAAATAGCTGAATCCCCCCCCCCCCTGCACCCCAAATGAATTTGAAACAAAATAGTGAAATTTTCAACCCTTTTCAGAATTTTTTCACAAGAAGAGATGAATTTCCCAACCAAAAGCAACACTTAAAAAAAGAAGAATTGAATTTTCAATGAAAATGTTTGTTATTCTTCAACCAACCAGTTTAACTTTCTACCAAAATAGATGAATTCAACAAAAATTTACGAATTTTCAATTGAAGTGCTGAATGCTCGACCAAAGAAATTTAATTTTATACAAAAATAGTTGAATTTTCAATAACTAAAATTGGATTGTTTTTAGTCAAAAGCGATAAATTTAGAAACGAAAAAGCCAAATTTTGAAACAAGAAAGAAAGAAGTGTCCACAAAATTGTTGAATTTTTAAACCAGAAATAAAAATTTTCTACAAAACAGTTGCATTATCAAACAAAAAATGTGAAATTTCAACAAAAAAGTTACTTTTCAACGAAAAATATAATAGTTGATATTATTTCTACCAACAAGGATTTTGATTGAAATCAAAAGCAGTTTAATGCAACAAAAAAGAAAACCAATTTTCAACAAAATAGTTAAATTTTCGAAAACAAAAAAATGAGACTTTTGCACCAAAAGAGCTAAATTTGGAATAGAAGAAGCCAAATTTTAATCCAAAATAGAAAAAAAATATCGATTGAATTGTTGAATTTTCACGCCACAAAGATGAATTTTCTACACAACACTTGCATTTTTAAACCAAAAATATGATTATCAAAGAAAAGTTACATTTATGCTAAATAGTTGAACTTTCTACCAAAATATTTTAATTTTTAACAAAATACATGAATTTTCAACCAAGTAGTTAAACTTTTAACCAAAATAGATATATTATCAAAGAAAAATATAATAATTGATATTTCAAGCAGAAAAGAATTTAATTTGAAATCAATCACAGTTGCCTTCAACCAAAAAATACGAATTTTCAAAAAAATATCTGAATCCTCAACTAAAAAAGATTACTTTTCTACCCTAAAATTAAAGTTCCAAGCTATTTCAAAAATCGTAACTAAGTTACGTTACACATTCCTTTTTAAAATAGTAACAAAGTTACCTTGAAAGTTACAAATAACGTAACTTTTATGTAACATCAGAACATCTCTTGATTTATAAAATTTTACAAATTTCGTCTTGTTAGTGGAGGCGGGACTGCAAAAAAAATTGAATTATTTGTTAGTTCAACTAGAAATTGTCTATTGATGAATAATATTGAAGAAATTTTATGAGAATACTCTATGCAAAGGTATCGTTATTCCACTAGTTTCGCACGCAGAAATCATTTGGGGCTGAATTGGTTCCATAAGAGGGTACTTTCGCTGTCATATTAGGTGTCGTTTTTGCTTATTACGAAGCTCGATTCTTGGAGGTTTCGTGATTTGAGAAAATAAAAGCTTATTCCAGAATTCCGGATACCTGCCCAGCCCATCGTATTTTCTCAAGAATAATCACCCTCTGTCTTTCAAAAAACGTTCACCAGTTCTATGAACTAGATCCTCTTTCTCAATGACCACGAAAAAAAGAGTTTCAACCATTTGCAGACAATTTGCATCCCCATTCATTAGGGGAGAGTGGGGATAATGTGACAGTGGGGCTAAGGTGACAGTGGGGATAATGCAGCAGTGGGGATAAGGCAACAGTGGGGATATGTGACAATCGGGATAAGTCACAGTGGGGATAAGTGACAGTGGGGCTAAACTAACACTTGTTTTTCAAAGTAAAATATAAAACATGTGACCCTGTTTTTTGTTAAATAAAAGTGGGCCCTGATGCTTATCTTTATCGGCAGAGTTTCGTGGCATTCTGCATGACATGGCACCTTCTCATTATAAAATGAGAATGCAGAAAAAATTTGTTTGAAAACGCATTAGGTTTTATTGAATGGAAAATTTAGTTGGCTACAAATAATAAAAATTTAAAAAATGTGTCCTTTTCTTTCTTCAAATATTATAGTCAAGTGTCGCCTTAGCCCCTCGATTTTTCGCTCGACAGATTTTCTATCACTTCACTTTTATTCTAATAATTGATAAACAAAGCATCGTAGTTCAAAATCACCAGTAAAATTTTGAAACCAACTAAATTTTCAATCCTAGTGGAAAATTTTTCACAGAAAAGCAAAAAAAAATTAAAACCATTTTTATAGGAATCCAATAAAAATAAATGCAATAAATTATAACCAAAATTACAGGTAGGTACAATTTTTTTCTGTTATCCGGTCGAATTGTGTACTTTTTTGTACATTGTTGTATTTCATTGTTATTTTAACTTTCTGCAAGAATTTACGGAAAAGTACAGCCGCAAGAATTTATAACTATAAAAATCTACTATAATTTATAAATTATGCAGCCAAAAAGTTGTTCTTTTTCGACCTAGGGTTTCAAATATTTCTCACCCTAGGCCGAGAAAGTAAAACTTTCTGACTGCAAATAAAAATTGAACAATTGAGAAAGAATTGAACACGGTCATTGAAATTAAAAGATTCGAACTCTTGAAGATAAACAATTGTTTCATTTTTGAAGTTATAAAAACTGAACCGTAAATTAAAATACTCGAAGTGGAATAATTTTGAATTTTAACCTTTTGAAATCAAAACTTAAAAAAATGTTAATTTAAACGCTCAATAATTTAGTGCATATAATGTAAGCTTTTAACACTTTTCAATTGCAAATTTTTCAATTAAAAGCCGTTAAACTGCAAAATTTTAATTTTTCAACATTTATAAATATTTAGCAGTTCTAAGATTTGAAAAATGGAAATCCACGCTATCATTTTTAATGCTGTTAGTTCGAAAATAATTTTCAAAATTTTATCATTCTAAGCTAGAAAAATTAATTCATACATCAAAAATTTTTGTTTTGAAATGTTTTTGGATATCCTCTTAAAAATTTGTTTGAAAAAAATCATTAAGAATTTTTTCAGGAATCTAATGATAATTTTATTGTCTTGGAACTCGAATTTCTCTTACAATTTTTTGAAAATCTTGCAAAATTAAAAAAATACTCTAAAATCTTTCAGATTCTTTTTACAAAATTTTGAAAATTTTTTTTTTAATATTCTTTTGAAATTAATTATTAAAGAATCATTGCTAGCTTTTCCAGAAATTTCGATACAAATTTTTTATTCATTCGAAACCTTTCAAAGTGCTTGAAAAGCTAATCAATTTTGTTTTCGAAATCTTCAAAAATCTACATTATGCTTTAAATGTTTTGAAATCTTTTCACGCTCTAAATTATTTTGGAATCTTTTTAAATATTCTCTTAAAATTAATTTTTCAAAATGAAAAATCATTTTAAATTTTGCCAGAAAACTTAAGAGTTCTTATTTAATTTTCTTAAAACCTTCAAAGATCCTCAAAAAGCTCAACAATTTTATTTGCAAATCTTCAAAAATCTGAGTTTCTTTTTTCATTTTTTACAATCTTTTTCAGTTTTAAATTATGTTTAGATCTTCTCAAAATTTGTAAACACTGAAATATTAGCGATATAAGGCTTTTGATTTCGAATATTTAATTTAAAATTTTTAATATTTGATTTATAATTGCTCATTTTAAATGAAAAATGAAATATTGCTAAATATTTAAGAAATGTCTTTTCCTAAATCAAAAATTTTCGAATTAAATGGAGTAGGAATGTAATATTTTAGATTGAAATAATATTTGAATAGGATTTAAAATCGAATAATAGGGTTTAATTATGAATTTGATTATTTAAAATTACTTGAAAATTGAGAATACTTTATAAAGTTTCAATCGGTCATTTACATTTGTTTGATGACTGAGGCTTTCAAATTGAAAAATTTCCATTTTTAGAGTTAAAATCTGCAACTTGCTTAATTTTCTACAGATTCAAAATCGTCCTGTAAAATGTATTATTGTTCAATTTTCAATAATCGAACTACAGTTCAATATGATTTATTATAATAGAAAAAGTTCCTGGTGGAAGTTTAATATTTTTTCCAAAAATTCTACAAAAATTGACAGTAAAGTAAAAGTAGAAACGTTGACGCGGATTCTAAAAATATGTTTTGCGAAAATTGTTATTTTTTTGTTGATATTTGTACATTTCTACAATAAATTAAGGAGCCATAGATCCTGTACTTTAGATCTGGTACTTTTTGTGAAGATTTGTAATTTTTCACCATAATTTGCCTAAAATAAAAAACGTTTTTATGACCACCCAAAAAGTAAAGTACAACCCTACAGTTTTCTTTAATACCTTGTAAATTTTCACAACAAAGTGAAAAAATATTAATTATGAAAATATAAAATGAAAATAAATTTACAATAGAAATATAAATTGTAAAATTTTGAGAACATTTTCATATTTTGGAAACTCGTAATTTGAAAATATGTAATGTCCTCCTTTCATAAAACTCTAAAGCATAGGAATACATTCTTTGCCTCTGAATCCTCTCCTTAATTTAATGAGGATTTTTCCAATCTAAAATTATCATATTTTTTTCTAGTTTTATTTTGTTGCACTTAAAAATGAGAATAGGCTCAAACTTTTTAAATACGGTCACGTGGTTTCCGAATTTCAAAACTTGGTACGAAATCACGCGATTCTCTATTTGCTTGTTAACCCCAAACAGCTATGCCCCCTTGGCCTCTTTTCAACAAAGCATAATCTAGTTTAATCGATTCGAAGGTGCAAAAGCCGCTTTTAATTTTGTGCCGGCTAATTATCTGATGAAATGAATACTCTCCAAGGATAATTTTTTTTTCTAAAATCAATACATAAAATTACAAAACAGGAAAAGACAACAATCATAAGTTCATCAATACATTAGATTGAAAACTAAAAGAATCAAAAGTATGAAAAACACTTAACTAATTATTTTCCCGTTTTTTATAATCATGAGAATATTTTCAAAGACTTATATTATTTTCAAAGAAGTTATAAAAAACATAATATGATGCACAAAACATTTTTGAAAATACAGATCAAAAAAGTTTTCTGTGAACTAGAAAAAGTGTCCCTGATGCAAAATTTGAGGAAAAGGAAGTAAAATGGCAAGGGATGAAATTTGCCGGGCAAAATTTGGATTCTGGAAATCGTGAAGCGGAAAATTGTTGCTTACCTTTTGTTTGCGCGGGAACACATTTTATTTGAACTGTAAATTCTTGTCTAGCATACGCGAACAAACTAAATAAGCCGAGCGTAAGAAATACCGTTCAGCTCACTGTTCCGGCAATTTGCGAATTTAACTGGGGTATGAATTACATCTTTTCAACCCGTAGTCGAATGCTAGTTTGGTTTCGGCCTGGCAGGGGGCAGACAATACCAGGGAACTTCTAAAAAATTAGGGCAAAAATCAGGACATCGAAATTTGTCGAAATTTCAAGAAAAGGAGTTCACAATTTTTTCAATAAAGTACAAAATGCAGTACCAATCAAAACTATGAGGAAGCTTTATTGAAAACTTTTTTGTTGTTGATCATTTTGAAACTAAAATTCGTCCGCCATTCAAATATAACGCAGGTTTTTTAACAATCGACTCAGAATATGTTTACAGTTTCGCGAGTTTATTATAAACGTTTTTTTCAATTTCTATGGATTCAATTATTATGTTTAATTTAGAAAGCTTTGATTAATTATATCACAAGATATTCTCAAATATGTGAGCACCATTGATTAATTAAATGATTTAATAATAGTAAAAACATAATTAATAATTTCTTACATTTTTCTCTAAAGTCCGTAAATTTGAATGATAATTCAAATATTTATTCTATCTTATATGTTCTTAAAACTTTAAACCAATTACCAACTTTTCAAGTAAAAATATTGCTGTTTCAAACAAAAAATTTAATTTCCAACTAAAAAGAATAATTTTCTTCCAAAACAGACGATTTTTCAACAAAATACATGAATTGAAAAAAAAAGTTTATTGTTGAACTAAAAAAGATCAATTTCCAACCAAATAGTTCAATAGTTACATTTACACTTCTAAAAATTAATTTTCCACACAAAAAAACACAAAATTTTCAATCACTGATGAATTTTCAAATAAAATGATGAATCAACTGGAATAGATGAATCTTAAACCAAAAAGATAAATTTTTAACAAAAAAGTTTAACTTTCAACCGAGTTGTTTATTTTCAACCAAAAAGATGAATTTTCAACTAAAATAATAAATATTTAACAGAAATATTTGAATTTCCAACGAAGAAGAAGATTTGTACATATATTAATTTTAAACTGAAAAAGATCAATTTTCAAACACCCTGATAAATTTTCAACTGAAATAATGAATCTTCAATTGGAATAGTTGGATTTCTAGTGAAAAGGACATATTTTAAACAAAATACATGAATTTTCAACTAAAAAGAATAACTTGTCAACCAAAAAAATGGTTAAATTTTCAGTTGAAAAATTAATGTTCAACCAAAGAGACGAATCTTCAACTAAAATAGTGGAATATTCAATTGGAATAGTTACATTTTCATTTTGATAAGGCCGTTTCTATTCTTTACGAAATTTCGGTAAAAATAGCGAATTCAACGATCTGAGCTATTTATTACGAAATTTCGTGATTAGTAGCCGATTCAAAGATCTGGGCTATTTATCACGAAATTTTGTGATTAATAGCCGATTCACGGATCTGGGCTATTCATCACGAAATGTCCGTATAAATAGCCGATTCAACGCTCTGGATTATTTATCCCATAACTTCGGGATGAATGACTTGGATCAAGAAATAGGGTTCTGGGATAAGGCGAAAATTCCTGTGCGAGAAAAACATAGTTATATTAAAAAACTGATTGAACTACATAAAACCTAGAAATACCTTAATGAGAAAAGCGAGCGAAGTTCAAGTGCTTTCCAAGAAAAAAGAACGAACTTCCGCGATAATTTGGACAACCTGTTTGACATAGCTCACGGTGATGCTCTTGCACGGATTATGGTAGCAAAAACAAGGAAATATTTTATTTGACAACAAGAAAAGGGTCGTGATGGAGTTACAGAGGAGATGAATGATGGATCAATAGAAAGTGTAAAGAAAGTCATGAAGCGAAAGGCATCTTCTGATATATCCTTTCCTCAATCCGCACATTCATCAATTTCTTTAATGTCATTTGAAAACTACAGTGACAATGAAGAAATGTATGACGATAAAGAAAATGATGATTTCGAAAGAAGGGTTAGTAATGATCAGTTTGAATATTTAAAACATTGACTTTTTTAATGGTTTTGGGGAAAAGAAATCATTTTTTCATTAGGACCATGACTGTGAACCGAAAACACAAAAGAAACTTGCAAAGATAGAAGTAGTCACTCCAGCTCTTTGTCGAACTTTAGACAGAGCTCAATTGTCTAATAGGATGGCAATCTACGTCGTGTCAAGTACAGCAGAGAGTTTAGGGCACAAAATAGGCAATTTAAAATAATAGTTTTCTAAAATATAGTTCAATATACAATATATTTTCAAGAAAGCTTCATCATAAATTGTTTGTAGATGATTTGAATTTGAGAAAAAGCAGTATAGCAAAAGTTAGAAATGAAGAACGCTTGAAGTATGATTCTGAACTAAAGGAAAATTTTTAATTAGAACAGAGATTACAATTGCACTGGGATGGAAAACGTGTTTGATCATTGACTGGAAAGAAAAAGGTGGAACGATTTCCTGATTTAGTATCTAGCGCTGGTGGTCACCCAAATGACTTCACTGATTTCTGCTAACAACAGAGAGTTTAAAATATTGGTTCCCATAAATGGTTTGAGATTTGCGGTAAGCAAATCAGACAAAAAGTTAACAATATGTTCTGTCTTTGTTGCTATTTTGACGTTCATTAATATCGTGTGAAAAGTGGAGTAGAAGATCCAAAATCCAATCAGGATAACGGACAATGCAATTCGATCCGAATACTTCACCACATCTTTGGGAACTGGATGTTCCAGAAAAGCTTCTCAAATGTATACAGGAAGCCAGAATTTTGTGTCAAATTTCGAAAAACCTAGTGCATTGCTAGTTATTTCTTGTCAATTTCGCTGAACCCTGAAACTTTAGTAATGATCAGTACTGTGGTCGATCAATATTGTTGTTTCGAATGTCTGAGAATCAGGCTTAATTTGCTGAAAAAAACATTAAACTACCTGGAATTTATCAAAGCTTCTTGTACTTTGATCACACAAATGAAGAGAACAATACTTTGAAATCGCAAATTAGTTATTTTGGAGATTTCAAATTGTTTTCGAAAACAACTAATTAGGTGCCTTTCAAATGCGTATTTTGCATTATGTTGACGCAGAAGAACTGTTGAAAAAAAATTGCTCAGTAACAGTGACCTTTTTATTCTTTTACGAGAATCGCTTGAAACATAAAAATGTGGGAATCGTACGGTTTATTGAGGAAGCACCAATTTTTATGGACACAAATAAGTCTGCGTATAGTTAGATAAAAAAACTTTATACTAACTTTTTTATTTTTGCATCAACTTTGAATTATGATAACGAAATTTTTTTTCTGTAAAACAACGATTTATCAAATGATAAATAACCTAACTTTCCTATTCTTTGTTAAAATAAAAAATATTTAAGTCATGAGATTCACCTCATTTTGAAAAATCCTTCTGTCAGCTTTAAGATATTAGTGGGAAAAATAGGCTCTCAATATTTCATCAATTTATCTGTGAATGTGTTGAAGTAATCGTGCTTACAAAAAACTGTGACACTCAAATAAACATACATCCGAATAACTGCTTAGAACATAAAACAAATGTTTAAATTGAGAAAAGTTTAATCAAGCAAATTGAAAAAAATCAATACTCAGGCAGTTTTTCTGCTCTAGTGGTCCCTTTGCCTTAGCAAAGCGATATCTGGTGATGAATTAGGTTTTCGATGTTATTAATCAGTAATTCTCCAAAAAATGCAAAAACTGAAATTCCATATCCTGCAACTAGGATCACAAGAAGATGAATGAACAGCAAACTGTCTGTAGTAATCTTTTCTTCATTCGGAAATCTGGCATTTCTCATAAAATCTGGAAGAATCTGTTGATTCGATCTTTCAATAAGCCCTGATTGGTCAATCTCTCTCAATCTTCGACTAAATTCACGAATATAAGGGGAATTAGCTTCGCATGGTATGATTTTCAGATTCTCCAAAACACTTTCCTTAAGGATTTTCAAAACTGGACTATGATTCTCGTCTACGTTTTCCAGGACAAACCTCTTTGCCAATCTTGTATCTACGACACATGTAAGATTCCTTGATTTCATTAATAATTGAATACATTCTTTACCGCTGGGAATAATATTGGATTCATTTAACAATGCTTGAATGACTTCACCGCTTTCTGTTGACAACAGAGTTTCGAATACTCATCAGCATAAATGGTTTGAGGTTCGCAGTGAGCAAATCTGACAAAGTGTTAACTGTATCTTCTGTCTTTGTTATTACTTTGACGTCCGTCAATATCGTGTAAAAAGTGAAGGAGAAGATGAAAAATCCAATCAAGATAAAGGACAATGCAATTCGATCCGAATACTTCACCACATCTCTGGGAACTGGCTATCCCAGCAAAGCTCCTAAAAGGTGTAGAGGAAGCCAGAAATTTTTGTCGAATTCCATGAAGCCTAGAATCAGCCAGATCAAAGTTACTAGGAAACAAGTGATAATTCCTGTGTAAAACGATGTAGCCGTCACTGATACAGAACGAACCTTTTTGGACAAAATTGGTACTACTGCGGAGTAACGAATCATTTCTGTTCTAATAAGAAATGTGGCGGCATGCTCTGCACATCGGGTGCCAAATATAAAATTATTTGTGATAAAATTGATTTCTCCGTTCACAAGCTTTTTAAATAAGCCAGTTGTCTTACTTTTGTTGCAATTGTAGACGCCGAACGATTCTCCTTTGGAGGCACTTTCTACAACTTTGAAATTCATTTTCTCAGATAGGATTTTCAGAATCACTGCGTTTGGTCCTGAAACCTCAAGCGGATATCCAGAAAGATTGTATCCCACCCGAACCATGGGTCGAACATCTATTGAGCCTATTTTCATTTCAGTGCCATTCAAATCCAGTAATTTTTCCGGAAAAATTGACGCTCCTATCGAAAATTTCTTCCTGGTGGAGATTCGGGTAAAGGGATTGAAGTAATGCATCACTGCAGTTTCTGGTTGTGTTGTAGTTTGAGAATCCCAGGAGAGTTTTCGGTCTAAGTCCTTTTTCTTGATAATATCGAGAACTGTAATGTCCAAAAACTTTTTTGACCATGCGTAGCGAAGTAGTTCTTCGTAGCTGCTACTTCCTGTGTTTAGCAAAGTTATTATCAAAAGCCTTGGATGGCTCTGTGTCACTGATACGTTCATCAAAAATTCTATTATGCTTTTAGGAATTGTACTCTCATCTAGGATTGCCACAAATGTTGCTCTTTCATACAAACTTTGACTTTCTCCTGTAGGTCTAATTATTCGGCTGGGTATATTGTCAGTGATTTTACGTATGATTTTGCTCAAACTTATATGTCTGTGATGAACAGTACCATCGTCGATCAATATTATTGTTTCAAGAGTCCAAGAATCAGTCTTGATTTGTTGAAAAAGAGCATTCAGCCACCAAGAATCTTTGAAAGCTTTGTGTACTTTGAGCACAAAAATGAATAGAAAAATACTTGTGAATAGCGAATTATTCATCTTGAAGCTTTTAAAATTATTTCACAAAACAACAAATTGATACCTTTAACGCATGTTTTACCTTCTGTGGACATAGAAGAACTGTTTTGAAAAAATTCCTTAGTAACTGTTACCTTTTCATTTTTTCACGAGGAATCGATTGAAATATAAAAAAGGGAAATGTACGGTTTTTTCAACGGGCTCCAATTGTTATAGATACAAATAAGTATGGAGATAGTCAGAGAGAAAATGTAACCATATTAACCTATTTTTCATACAAACTGACCGTGAGGAAAACTGTTGGTGCAAATGATAATATACCATCATTTGGTTCAATTTTTTTTTTAAATTCTGCGATGAGAAATTGAGATAAAAAAACATAAGAAGTTTATAAAAACCAATATGCTTCATTAATATGATTTCTTGATGTAAGTACATATTTTAAAACTGAGCGCTTGCATTTTTAAATAAGCAAGTTGTGCACTACAACCCTGTGAGTTTTTCGAAATATATCTTGTGCCTCATAGGAAATTAAGTGACACATATTTTTGAGAATTGAGAAAAAAAGTTTTTCAAAGACTTTATTGATATCTATTTAAATTTTAAAGTGTAATTTGTAGAAAATAGAAAGATCTGTTTTCAACCTCTATAATTTTTGAACCATAATCAAGATATTATAATTATCGGTTTCAAATTGATTAAAGTTTATATTATTATATTTTGAAATCCAACAGGTGATATGTAAATTTGGTCAATAACAATTAAAGTATCCGAGGTGTACCTTACCGATTTTCTTCATCCTGTAATATGTTGTAGTACCTGAAGAAAATACTAGATACGTCTTTTTTGTTACGTGTTAATTCTTCGATTTAAGTGGGGGAAACGACCCTTAAAGCTTACGCCCAAAAACAGTTTTTTTAATATCTCAAAAACGGATTGGAATTTTGTAACCAAACAAAGGTCAGATTATTTCTTACAAAAAGACGCTCATTGCGAAATACTTTTTATACCAAAGGGTTGCAACTCTCATTTTTTACAAGGGTCAGTTTGCCTTTTTTGACATTTTTTTCAAACAGAAACTTTCAAATCAGCTAAATTTCACTGTATATTGTACTATTCTTAAGAAAATTAGAAATTAAGGTTGCTACCCCCATGAAAATTATCAATATTAGATAGTGAATAAAAGCAGTTTTTTCCCATTTTCTTGTAGATTGATATTTCACCAGCATAATATGTCAATTTTTTACTATGACACAATTAACTAGTCCGCAGTATTGAAAACCACCTCATTCTTTTCAAGTCTCATCAATAAAATTTCCGTTTTTGTTTGAATATAATGAAATGTTATTTATTGAACAAAGTTTCAAAGTTTTATATCATACTGAAAAAATACCTGCATTTTAACGGCTGTGTTTGAATTCGGTTATTTTAAGGGTGAAAACCGTCCTTACACTTAAACCCCCAAAAAACAGTTTTTCTTCAATTTCTCAAGAACGAATTGAAATTTCTCAATTAAACAAGCGTTAAATTATTCCTTTAAAAAGAACGATTCTCGGGACATGTCCTTTTTGAATTACAATGCAATGAATTTACTACTGAATGTACTGAAAAAAATTTTCTGCATTTACCAACCGTGCTTAAATTCAACCATTATGAATAAGGAACAAAATATATTATTTTTATATTTCGCGATTAAAAACACATTTTATAAATAATAATACATATAATTTCAAATTTTGATGACAATGAATAGAGTTCATAAATTTAAAAGAAAGATATTTTCAAACTTTGAAATAAAATTTTTTGAAACTTTGTTCAATTAATAATATTTTGTTATATTCAAACAGAAATTGAAATTTCAAGGGTGAGACCTGGAAAAATGGGGTGGTTTCAAATACTCTGGACTAGTTGATTGTTTCATAGAAAAAAATTATATTATATATATTATATTGGTAAAATATCAGTCTACATTCCAAGATTCATATTTAAAACGTATGTTGTGAAGAATCGTCCAAAAGCAATAAATTTACTGTAGAGGTTAATCAACCCTTGCAATGAATTAAAAAAAAAACCAAAACATGTCAACTTCAATTTTCTTAACAATAGTACAATATACAATGCAATGCAGCTGATTTGAAATTTTCTGTATCAAACGAATGTAAAAAAAATCACATTTACCCTAGTAAAAAATAAGGGTCGCAGCCCCTCGGCATAAAAAATATGTCGCAATAAGCGCATTTTTGCAAAAAGTAATCTGAACTTTGTTTGGTTGAAAAATTTTGATTCGTTTTTGAGCTATTAAAGGAAAACTGTTTTTAAGGGGAAACAGTGAAGGTGATTTTCACCCCTTCAATCAACGAATTAGCACGTAACAAAAAATACTTCTCCGCTCTTAGAGCAATGGTCATAAATAGAGTAAAACAGTTTAGTAAAAATTGTCAACACTGTTCTTCGTTTGAACTTCGATGCCTGCAGAAATCAATTTTGGCCATTTTTATAGAATTTGTTGTATGAATTATTAAACTGTTTTGTTTTTACAAGAGAAGTATCCAGAAAAATATTAATTTCTGATACTAATGCGATAAAATAATATTAAGGTGCTTTTTAATAAAAAAATTACCGGTACCGATATTTTTTCATACCGGTACCAACAGTTTATACACTTCGTTTTTAAAAGTCTTGAAATTCCAAATCATTCAACGTATTCAAAAGTGTTCATGGTAATTCAAAAATATTCAAGTAATTATTGCTACAGAACTCAAGAGAATTCTGCAGGATACTAACAATTCAGAAGGGTTTTACAGATTTCAAACAACGCATGTATTTTAAGTAAGATAATTAACTCGTCGGGAAATTTTTTCTAATTTGGTTGCTACGAAAAAGATACTTTTCAATTTTTGAACCTCGTTAAAGTGTGAAGTTGCACCATACCATAAAGTCAAAACCTCCTACAAAAACAAAGCGGAGCAGGGATGGCACATGGACTGTCGGCTATCTTACTCATTTTTTTTATTGGTTAATGTTTAATTGCTAACTATTCGGTAATACGCCTGTAGGATACCTCTGT
Source organism: Andricus grossulariae (assembly GCA_011634705.1). NCBI lineage: Eukaryota > Metazoa > Arthropoda > Insecta > Hymenoptera > Cynipidae > Andricus > Andricus grossulariae. The sequence continues at coordinate 43,118,792 of JAABKJ010000755.1, read as the reverse complement.
GACTTTGACAACAGCGCCATCTGACACGCAAGCTATTGGGGATCACGAAGTTATTTGGGCAATGTTTATGAAGCAAAGCAGTGAATATCAATTCATTTGAATGAGAAATGGGAATCTCCGGTTTAAAATTAATTAAGATTTTTCGTAAATATTAAATTGCAATTCAAATTTCTTCATAATAGTTACAAATTGGTGGAGCTGTCTAGTTTCTTTTTGCCATTTCCGAAATAATGATTTTTTTAGCCGAAATAGTTATATTTTGCAGTTGTTTTTACAAAAATATACATAATAACCTAAAAATACAGATTTTAATTTAAGTTTTTTCAATAATCGCTCTAACGATTTTTTTCTTTATGGTCCTAAAATAATCATGGGGCACCACTGTAAAGATATTAAAAGAAAACAGACAGGTCGGAGATCTTTCAAGTTGAATTCAGTCGTAGCTCATCAAGTCAAATCATGTTAATAAAAAAAGTTTGTACGTTCATTTAGGTCAATCAATTCATTTTGAATAAAGGAATACTTTATATTCTTACATAAACCTTGAATTAATTTACTAAACATTCTTAGATTTTTAGATTCTCGAAAAAACTTTCTTTTACGATCTTTAGATCTGGCCTATGATTTTCTTCCACATTCTCTGAGATAAACCTCCGTGCAAATCTTTCATCCATGATAGATGTAAGATTCCTGGAATTCAATAATACCTGAAGACAGTCTTGACTGCTTCGAATGCTCTTAGATTCATTTAGCTAGGCCTGAATTACTTCACCATTTTCTGCTGAAAACAGAAAATTTAGCATATTCGTCCCCATAAATGGTTTGAGGTTTGCATTAAGCTTCACTAGCAGTGTCGAAGGCAGTGCGTAACAGAATACACCAGCCCTGTACCACGGCATGGCTGAACGATCCCGCGCTGATAAGATCCAGTAAACGTCCATGTTCTAGACGGCGCGTGAGGACCAATGGGTAGCAAGCAGCAGAAGTACGAAGGCACCCATTCGCCGAGATCGACAGGCCAGCCATCTTCACTCCAACCGACCAATCGACAGGCGCGACAGGAAGAGTCGAGAAGGAAGGAAGCGGAGAACAACGCGGGACCTGTCACTTATGTTTCTTGGTTTGGCAGCGGTACACCCGGTATAACCGGACCGGAGAAATCATACGAGTATTGAACTGGAAAACAAATGTTAAATTATAAAAAAGATGGATCCGAGAAGAAACCAATACGCACGATTGTTGCAAGGTGAGTGGCCTCTTTACTAGTCTACGCAGTGTTTTAGTTTGCACTCTCGACCCCACGCGGTGTAGTTTTAGTGACCGCGTTTATGAAAAAAATTGGTGACCGATACCGACCGAGACACCCGGGAGTGAGGCACGCCCGAATCAAAGCCCGACGATAGGTAGTTGAGGCGGGCGTCCCTCAAGGAGTCCGTTGATGTGGGCTCGCGACACTACACGTCAAACGACGTGGTGCAAGCGCGGGCTTCTCGGGCGGCCATTTTGTTGTATCGGGTCACTGGCGACCAGTCGACCATTTCTGGCACCTGTAAAATTTGCTGAAATGTTTCCTTGATTTTTGGTAAGACATTAATTGATGTTCAGTTGAACAAATACTATAGTTGTTGCGACGCGACCGCAACCGACGAAGCTCGGATAGGGTAACCTATCTGGCGCCTGTAAAAGA